>MU226836.1:551828-630132 GCA_018584345.1 Thuja plicata | reverse complement strand
GGGGGGTGAATCAGTGGCCTCAAAAATTAATCCAATAAACCAACCAAAACTTTATATCTCAAATATAAAACCTCTAGTTATCTTCAGTCCTACAAGATGAATGCCTTTAAACAATCTTATCAAATAACTAATGATCAGAGTTCACTTTTTATCCTTATTCTTAAGCTTTACCGAATAGTAGTCTTAGTCTTTACCGAAATACAGTAATAACTTAGTGTTTACCGATCAATCCTATTTTAGTAATGTGTAAAGAAAAAAATTAAAGAAATGAACCATATACACATTTGACACATAAATTTTTAACATGGAAAGCCTATTAAGGGAAAAACCACTTGGAGCCTGTAACCCAAAATTTTCACTCTTCTAAAGTGAGCTCAGTGAAGAGCCAACCCTATTTAAGGTTACAAACACACTGTTAAGTGCGACATTGTTAGAGGATTTATCACTAATAGTTAATCACTTGACCTCCGCATTCACTATGCTTTTCAACATGAAAAACCTTTTGATACTCCTTGGGATGTATCTCAATATATAAAGGATGGTTAAATCCTGCTCGGTTAAGATAATTTATGATCCAATGGTTAAACTGAAAAACATTATATGATTTGTTCATAAATACAACTAAACTTTGCAAATGTTCAAATCTATTGTGAGCTCATAATACCTTTTTGATCAATGTTTCCCTTCTGTTCCTTTTCTGGACACTTCTTTATGCTCGGTGAATGTTGTTTCTTCTCTATTGCTTAGTTTCTGGAGAAAACTTTAGCTCTATTCTTTAGCTTGTATGAACAGGTTTGTATGAAGAATTCTTTCTTCGCCAAAATTTTCTTCAACATCCTCTTCTTTTTTCCCCCATTTGTTATGAATTTGTTGATCTCTAAGGTTTTTTGATCATTAGTGTCCCACACTTACTCATTTATCTAGGCAGTCTTAGCCGAGCATCACTGCGGCCGAGCTATCCAGTATAAGCCAAGCTATTCGACACATTCGTTGCCAAGAAGATAATAGTTTCTGAGTCACACTATTGCCAAGTTCAGTCCATGACAAGCGCCAAAGTCTTTTTGTGTCAAGAAAGATAGTTTTGTTATGTATGTCAGGAATGACACCAAATTTGAGGTAAACTAATTTGGGCTGACTTATTTAAGAATTTAATATTTTCAATGGGATAATTACGCATTTAATTATTTGATCCCACTATGTATCATGGAGCCAATCATAAAATTGAATTATCTAAGTGGCATAAGCATTTGATCCTAATCATTGATCTAGATCTAATTTCCAGATCTGTAAAGTATATTAAGATTGCTTCTTACCCTAATTAAAGAGTACTATGAGAGAAGATATATACATACATGAGAGATGTGCGAAGGGTTGTTTTGAGAGAGGAAGCATAGATCTAGTAGAGTGAAAGTGCAGTGAGTAGAAAAGTAAATATATATCATATTATTAGATCAAAGAAGGTATTGAAAAGAGGAGATCCACTATCAACATCAGAGTGCAAATCAAAGGATCAGATCTTGAGACATTATAACAAGTGTATCAGGTGAAATCTCTTAATAGAATGGTTCTGACAGACCTTTCTAAAACTCTTAGCCAATTTCTTACTTTGTTGTAAGTTTAAATCCTTTTACAAGGTAGATTGTAATGATCTTAACTGGGCAGACCTTTAACCAGGTAGATTACAAATTGTGATCAAATTTTGTAGCCCTAACATGAACACTTTACTGCTGTAGTAGTGAATATTTTTGTGGGTGTCATCCCCACCCCATTCTTGCCTTATTGGGTTTCTGGGTTATCAAAATTCTGTGTCTTGAGTTATTTATTTACTTTCATGGATGCTACTAGATGATAGATCTATTACATTTATGCATAATTGTGGATCAGTTTGTTTTAAGTGATAAAATGTTAAAGATCTGATTCACCCCCTCTCTTAGTATCTTACTTTCCCATATTGTATTTCCAACAATTGGTATTAGAGCTTAGTTCTCCCATAAAAGGTTTTAATCATCTTGAGAGTACAGATCTTGAGATGGAGATTTACAAATTGGGTAAATTCATTGAGAATAAAAAGATTGAAATTTAGCTAGCATTACATCAGCTTGAGACAACAAGATAGGAATTGAGAAAGTCCTTGATATCTAGGAAATATTTGGCCAAACAAATGAATGACACTCATTATCAGGAAGAAGACACTACAAGTCTATTTTAGAATGGAAACTCTACTGAGAGTGATGCAACAATTTCAGATCTACTGGAAAAGAACAATACATTGTGTGAAGAAGTTAGAAACCTGAAAAGAGAACAAGAAATCCAAATAGTAAGACTATGTGAAGTAGTGGAACAAAAGAAGAAAGCTGAAGATGACAAAGCTATGGCTGAAGAAGACAAAAGAGTGATGACTATCAGACTTGATGAAAGGACACATGATGTACAAATGATGACAAATAATTAGGTTGACATGGTGAATCAACTACTAGTTGCAAATCAGGAGATCAGTAGGAAAGACATGGAAATTGTGAATTTGAGATCTGAGAATAGTCAATTGAAAGATGAATTGAGATCTGAGAAATAACTTAATGAAAGATTGAATAGACCCAATGAAGCTTTGACTCATTTTAAAAACCTGATGGAAGCATTAAGGAGATCTAAAGATTATTTTGGATTAGGTCATATCAAACAAAAAACATCTACTGAGAAAGGAGAATCATCTAAGATTGGTGAAAAGAGGAATGCAAAGTCAAAGAACATCAAACCTGTATGCCACCACTGTGGAAAATCAGGACACACATCAAACATCACCAAAGAAAGAATGGTAAGTCCAATCCTAAACCTAAGTTCAATAGTTTTTTCTTTAACTATAAGAAGTTTGGACATCAAGCACATGAATGTTGGGAAAAGGAAAATAATGCACCTCTCACACCTAGATTCAATGGGTATCGTTACAACTGTCAAAAATTTGGACATAGAGCACAAGATTGTAGATCTAATGATAAACAACAATGGACATCAAAGACACAAGAAAAAGCACCAAGGATAGGTAATACTTACAATTGGGATTACAACACATGGCATAATTTTCATTACTATGGTGAGTATGGGCATGTTCCAAAAAACTACATAAAGACATATTTTAGAGGAAAATCTAAGAGTTGGATGAATGGAAGCCTAGTTTTCTATAATTATCTAAAAATCAGTCACACTAGGAAGGATTGCAAGACAAGGGTACCTGCTCCTACTGTTGAAGAAATTAGAGCACAAATGAACCAGACATGGATAAGGAAAAAAAAACTGAGCAGTAGCAAAGCTACTGAGGCCAAGGTCACCCAATCTAATGGATCAGGTGATCACACCATCACTAATTAAGTAAAAAGAAGGGTATGTGAGGAATTGTATTTATATCTCATATCTTTTATTAGTTCCTAACATATAAAGTGCAAAAGTCCATATCTGCATATGTTAAGATGCATCAGGATATATTTGTGAGACATGTACCTAGAAAAGTCAATATGCACTATAAGTGCTGAGCAAGAGTATTATTGTACACTGAGACTGAGTTGTCTAGTGTATGTCGAGTTGGTATGGGTTGCGACTGAGAGATAGCCAAGTTTTGTGAGTTGGCCAAGGACAACTATTTGGCACTCACTCAATGGAAAGAATATTTATTGCAAACCTAACTCTTGACCTTTGGAGCCTATAAAGGAATGAGCTGTTCATTACTCATTTTCACCTTGCGATTGAGAATTTCATAGAGTGTTGGAGCATTTGAAAACTTTATTTTTGCAAAGATCTTTTGAAGACTTCTACAGTGTGTCATTGGCTATCCTGAGTAAAAAGCACAAATTTTGACATCTATCAAGGTATCCTGTTCATCATCTTTGAAACCCTATTTCTTTCAAAATCATGGTTACTAGTTCTTCTATAGTAGTGAAGGGTATGGAGGAGTTGCTAAAAGTTCAATTGGTAAGGAGCGACACCTATGCACCTCCTAATTTTTGAGCAATTCCTGAGAGCGGCATCCAGGGTGATCTGACTAGAGCCCTATCATTGATTCCACCTAAGGTACTCATGATTCATGATATTAGGTCATGTTATATGTGCAAGATAAGTGAAGTTGGCAATCACGAGCTAAGAGAATCTTACAGAAAATTGTGCAAAGATAGAGCCCTAAAAGTTGAACACAAACATTTAGCTGAGAGGGTTAACTTGTGCCCTAGATTTTCTGAGGGATTTCAGAATGGAATGGATCAAGATTTTTCTTATTCATGTACATGACATGAGCATATGGCTAGAAAATGGACCAGTTAATATTACAAAGGAAATCATCCATCACGTAACTGGTTATCCAATTGTTAACGCGAAGAGAACCATGAGATGTCAGAGTAAGAAAAACATAGAAGAATTCACTGGAGCTATTTGGAATAAAAGAGGAATGATGATCTATACTATTATAGATTTGGAGCTTGATTTTGCAGTTAGGGTTATTGTTCATAAGTTTTATCAGTCGAGCCGACTGGACAATGTCCCATGCATTGCAGTTGACCAGGCTTGGAATATTGTGAAGAAGGATCATACTTATGACCTTGCCGAGCTTCAACTAATGCAAATGGCTGAGAACCTTTCTTTAATCAAAAAAGAAAATATTTCAATATGTAATTTTGGATCTCTACTCGTTGGTATATTTTTCTATACACAGAATACATTTCCTACTTTTGGAAACATAGTGTGGAAAATAGACAGACCTATTACACAACAAATCAATGCATTTATTCAGAAATTACATGATAAAGTTGACAATCTGATGGGAACATATTTTGTCAAATTTAATAAAAAGATGAGATTGAGGAGAAGAATTCCTAGATCACTAGTTGAGAAACACTATGAGGATATATGTTTTCTAGTAGACACATATTTTACTTATGTTCATGCTGTAGTACCGAGGGTATCATGGCTAAGGCCATTACCTTATGAAGTGAACATTGATGAGACATCTGCAACTATAAAATCTCTATTGGTAGAGGAAATTAATGGTGTAGCCAAACATTTTGGAAACTATGAAGAAGCTAAGTCTAAAATCTCTATGGATTTGAAGGCTTTCACTATGGAGAGGAAAAGGAAAAAGATTTTAAAAAATATGAAGAAGATGGTTGAAATTGAGAGTGATGAAGAAATAGAGGATGCACCTTTGGGTTAATCAATAGGACAAGGAGAAGATATGTCTAGTGGAGAAGAGGAGAGTGAACCTGAAAAGGATATCACTGTGAAAGGAAAAGGGAAGAATCCAGTGGTTTCCAAGGAAACTAAAGAAAAAAAATTCAAACCTAAGGTTACCCCTCCTATTGCTAACCAACCTAGGACTAGGTAATCAACTGTTTCATCTCAAGCCAATCCAACAAAAGTATATACAAAGAAGAATGCTAGAGAGAGCAGTTCAGGGAAGAGAAAACAAGTTGAAACAAAGGCATTATTGAGCAAGCTTGAGAAGAGACTAAGGAGAAAACTAATCTTGGAGCAAGAAGATGACGAGGAGAAGATAGATACAGATGAACCTAACAACATACCTACAACATCACATAAACCACTAACCAATATTGATGAGGTATGCAAGAATATTAGAAATACAACTGGTTTAGCATGATTTAAATTTATCAAGTATGAAAAGAAAAGCATAACAGAAAAGAATAAGATTTAGGAAGCACTACTAGATATGATGTGTACATTCAAGATGACACATGTAGAGATAGGAAACCTTGTCCCTACAGAGATTTATGATATTTTATCACAAAAGTGGCAGTATGCTTTGATGACCGAAAGACAGATAAGGGAAGAAACACTAGCCAAGGTCATTACTGGACTAACAAAGAAACACATAGCCAATTTTATTGAGCACTGTCAAAGGAAGTTTATTCCTAAACAAAGAACCTATGCAATTCTAAAAAATGATGTTGAAGGTGTAGTACAATAGAGCACCAAAATATGGAAAGAAATCTTTGGGTTAATAAATAAGAAGGAAGATAAGAAAGGTGAAGGCACCCTAGAGAAGAAGGAAATGGAAGACCAAATCAATACTAATCAAGAAGAGACTGAGACAAAACCACAAGAGGAAACAAGTGATGGGAAAAATTTAGATTTGACAATGGATAGTCCCATTGACACTACACTTGGAGAGAACAACAATCTAGATCCCAAGGACCAAAATGAGCCGACAAACATAGGTATGCAATCGCCCATTTGGGAAACTGAGGCCAAGTCAGAGAAAGAAGGAGAAAAGGAGGTAATCAATACTAATCCACCTATTTTAGAGGTTGTACAAATAGTTTTAGAGAGTGAAGATAAAATGGAAGAAATTGCAAATCAGCCTACATAACAAGAGGCTATACAAGTATTGGTGGATCTAACACACTCTGTATCATCTACTCCCACTAGACCCAAAATGGGAAGTATACCTAATCAGTAGGAAATCTTGACTTAGATGAAGGCAACAATTGAAATTAATACTGACAAAGGAAAAGATATCACATAACCTGAGCCGAGTATCAGCTCACTAGAGCTCAAGAAGAGGAAGCTAAACAAGAAAAAGTCACCAAGCTTAAATGTCACATTGGATGAAGTTATTGTGATTACAAAATGGGATCCTGAGAGTTTGATATATGAGCATATTTAGACCCTTCAAGACCTGTTGAAGAGGAAGAAGAGAAAAGAGGAAATGAAGAGGGAACAAAAGTAGAAGCAAGTGCTGCATGACATAAAGGATATTTTTGTTAAAAATTTTGATATGGAAGATGTAAATGAGCAGGAACCAATACTAGAATAGTTAGTTCACATTGTACAGAAAGTTACTGATGAAACTATTGAGGCAAATGAAAAATTGTTGCAATGGTCTGAGAGAATATTTGGGAACAAAGTCCTGGAGAAGATATATGGAGAGATTGTTACCAAACAGGTTGAACTTTCTTCTCTTGTTGAGATTCTTGAGGAAGTTGCAAATAATGTTTTTTAATTGTACAAAATATTATGTGATGTAACATTATTTACAAAGGATAATCAACATCTTATTGAGAAGTTTCATTTAGATATGAAGTCAACAACAAGCTCATTGAGCATGGATGCTAGTTCTAGCTCCATACATTTTGATAGGTTGACTCATGCACATAAGAGATTAGCCAAGCTTATGGATGAAGATGGCCAAATCAAGGCCAAATTATGAACAATTCAGGATAATTTGATACATCATCTGGTGGTTACTCAGAAGGAACTAACAGTTGCATGAGAATTAGTCAAGAGAGATTCTCATCTCTCTACTATAGATAGTTTAGTAAGTCTAGCTGTCGAGCTATAAGTTAAGTTGGAGGTTATCAAGTTTGTTAAGGATAGTTGGGATACATCATTTGCATTGATATTACAGATTCATAAACCATTTTTGGAAAAATATAACTTAACCCCCACAACTATCAATGACAAAAAAAAGGGGGAAACAAGACATGAAATAGGAAAAGATGTGCAGAACTAGGTATAAATATCTTTGTTGAAAGCATGTATATTATGTAGATAGTGTACATAGTATGAAGTATAATCTAAAGGAGAGTAAATTGTGTACTTAGGCAAATTTTGTGAATATAAAAGAAATGATAAGTGTTTTTTCCACTAATATAAAAGGGGGAGATTGTTGATCTCAAAGTTTTGTTGATCATTAGTGTCCCTCACTTAGTCATTTATCTAGGCAGTTTAGCCGGTCATCACTGCGGCTGAGCTATCCAGTATAGGCCGAGCTATCCAGCACAGTCATTACTAAGAAGATAATAGTTTCTGAGTCACACGGTTGCCAAGTTCAGTTCATGCTGAGCACCAAAGTCTTTTTGTGCCGAGAAAGACAGTTTTGTTATGTATGTCAGGAATGACACCAATTTCAAGGTAAACTATTTTGGGCTAACTTATTTAAGCATTTAATATTTTCAATGGGATAATTATGCATTTAATTATTTGATCCCACTACGTAGCATGGAGCCAATCAGAAAATTGGATTGTCCAAGCGGCATAAGCATTTGATCCTTATCGTTGATCTAGATCTAATTACCATATCTATAAAGTATATTAAGATTGCTTCTTACCCTAATTGAAGAGTATTGTGAGAGAAGATATATGCTTACATGAGAGATGTACAAAGGGTTGTTTTGAGAGAGGAAGAATAGATCTAGTAGAGTGAAAGTGCAGTGAGAAACATAGTAAAGATATATCAGATTATTTGATCAGAGAAGGTATTGAAAAGAGGAGATCCATTATCAGCATTAGAGTCTAAATTGAAGGGTCAGATCTTGAGACATTCTAACAAGTGTATCAGCTGAAATCTCTTAATAGAGTGGTTCTAACAGACCTTTCTAAATCTCTTATCCAAGTTCTTACTTTGTTGTAAGTTTAAATCCTTTTACAAGGTAGATTGTAATGATCTGTAGCTCTTAACTGGACAGACCTTTAACCAAGTAGATTACAAATTGTGATCAATTTTTGTATCCCTAACAGGCACACTTTATTGCTGCAATAGTTAAGATTTTTGTGGGTGTCATCCCCACCCCAATTTTACCTTATTGGGTTTCTGGGTTATCAAAATTTTGTGTCTTGAGTTATTTATTTACTGTCATGGATGCTACTAGATGATAGATCAATTATATTTATGCATGATTATAGATCAGTTTGTTTTGAGTGATAAAAAGTTAAAGATCTAATTTAGCCCCCCCTCTTAGTATCTTTCTTTCCCATATTGTATTTCCAATAGAATTATATTTTCTCTTTATAGACATGATTTCACCATTTCTAGGTCCTTATCTTTCTTATTCTTGACGCGATCCACAAATCTCGCCATTCTTGCTTTAAAGCATGCTTTAGTTTTATCCCACATATTTCTCCTTGACAACTGGAATAAAACTAGCTTTAAATATCTAGCTTATCTTTATCTATTAACTGGTTGATGAAAACAATGTAATAAATTAGTTAACTTCATATTTAGCTCCTTCTAGATAAGTCTTTTGTCATTTTTGAACTTCAGTTTTGATCAGTATTTAAATCCTTGTTTGCTCAGTCTTGACTTCAGTTGTCCTCAGGCATATCTATCTGTTGGGGTTTTGTGTCAGTCGGGAAATACTGTGACTTTCAGTTCTTGCTCAAGTATCACTTTGGTTATGCTCGGTGATGCTTTCTTGGGTTTCTTGCTTGGTTTACACTGTGACATTTCTCAGGGTTCTCTATATGTCGATGTGCACTATCCATTAGTGTTTGTTGTCACTTGGTGTATACTGAACTTTTATGCATTACTAATAACATAACCTTTATTTCTTTGGTTCTTTAAAGTCTTTGACAATATAAATATGACCAATCAGAGTATATCAAGTTCACATCAATGACAATACAATACATTAACTAATTTAATGTCTTGCATTAACTTTCTGTATTTCAGTGATCATCAACTTTGTCATCTTCAAACATTCAATCAGTTATAGTTCATCAATCTCTCTCTTTGGAATTGATGGCAACATATTACATAATACTAATACAATATGAAATATATCAGTTGTATTTCATCAATCTCTACCAAACTTATTGTGTTAGTAATAACTGAGAGGGGGGGTGAATCAGTGGCCTCAAAAACTTATCCTTAAACTTAACCACCAATTAATAAACCTCAAATTATTATGTCCCTACAAGATTCATGCCATGAAATTATTATAATGATTAACTATCTATCAGTTTACCTTGTCTGTCCTTATTCTCCTTGATTACCGATAAGCAGTATAACTATTTACTGAAATACAGTAAATATGTAGAGTATACCAATAAATCCAGAATGAATTATGAAGGATATAAAATAGTAAAGAAATATATCATACACACATATAACACATGGATTTTAACATGGAAACCTTGTTAAGGGAAAAAACCACTGGGACCAGTACCCCAAATTTTCACTCTTCTGAAGTGAGCCCTATTAAGAACCAACCCTGTTAAAGGTTACAAACACATTGTTAGGTGTGACCTTGTTAGAGGATTTTGCACATATAGGTTGTCACTTAGTATCATGCATCTAATGCTACCATCCTTGAATCAGCCTCTCTCTTAGACTATCAATAGGCATCAGGCATATCCAATGCTACTTTCATGAATCAACCTTTTTTCCACTCCTTGGGATGTACCTCAATATATAGAAGACTGTTAAGTCCTGCTCTGTTAAGACACTTGATGCTTCAATGGTTAAACTAAAACAAAATGACCTATTTCTAATGCAACTTGAATTGTAGATTTTTAGATCTATTTAAGTACATTACCTCTCTGATCAATGTATCAATTCAATTCTTTTATGCTCCATACTTTCTGCTCTGTGATGTTGTGCTTACTGTTCATCGATGTCTGTAGAATTTCTTAGCTCTCCTTCAACTTCATTGATCAGTACTACATGAAGGTGTTCTTCATCCGTTTATCTTTAGCATCTTCTTTCTATTCACTCCCCTTAATCCCGTTTTCATGTGATATGAAAATGAATTAAGCTTGTCTCTTATATAGACATGATATTCACCATTTTTTTATTCTTGATTCTTGGCGTAAGAAATAATCCAGCCAATTTGATTTAAAGCATAACTCCTGATTTGTCTCATAGTTATCTTCATGCCAACTGTATAAATCAGCTTTAAATCAATTACTTAACTCTAGTCGAATAAAACAAAGAAAACAACCAGTTAAGTCTATCTTTAGCTCTTGCCAGCTAGATATTTTGTCATTTTCTAAACTCTCTATTCCATTAGTCAACTCTTCAGTTAGTTGTTGGTTACAACTGCTAGTTCTATTGGTGTGACTCTAGTTAGCTTCAGGATCTCCATCCATTGGGAAAATCTATTTTCAGCTCATCGGGCATCCTGTGGTTTGCTTCGTTAGGAAACACTGTCTTCTGCTCGTCGGGTATCACTGTGACTTTTCTTCTTTGCCTTTACCGATGGTGTGCACTCCATCGATGTTTATATGTCACTTAGTGAATACTTTAATTCTATGCATTACTAAAAGAATAACCTTTGTTCCATTGATTCTCTGAAGTCTTTGGCATTATATACATGAACGTACAGATGATATCAAGTTGACATAAATGAAAATACAAACCATTAACTGATCTAATGCCTTGCATTATCTTCAACTTAACATTAAAAAAAATTTAATCAGTTACATGTCATCATATTGTTCTATAACCAATACAAATGTATGACTCTCGATAAGCTCTTCTAACTTAGATTTGATTCTTGCAGAGTAATTTATTCATTCTTCATTCGCTTCATTGGATAGATGTAGCAACTTCTTATTTTGTCTCTCCCTTTGTTGTAGAATCTCTTTTCTCCCTTTTTTGGATAGATATGAAGTGTTAACTTTTCCAAATTCTCTCCCTTGGATGGATTTTTCTTTGAATCTTTCTCGGATTTTTTCTCTCCCTTTGACTGTTCTTCTCTCTAATGGATATTTCATATCTCTTTTCCTTTTGACAACAATATATTTCATTGTATATATATATATATATATCTCTCCCTTTGAGAGCAATGCCAAACTAAATATCTCTAAAAGTTTTTAATATATTCCTTGAATTTCCTTTCCATCAGCAATGTAATATCTCTGGTGTTTGGTGTATATAAGTACCTTTTTGTGTAGTAATGAATCTTTGCAGTCCATCTCTTTTCTTGCATCAACATAAATGATCTTCTAGTTGTGTGTAGGTTGATGCAACCTTCTAGTCAGCTTAGTGATCAATAGATAAGGGTCGGACCCCTAGTCTCTTTCTCAGGTACTCAAATGTATCTTTAGGCAATGGCTTTGTGAATATGTATGCTAATTGTTTCTTGGATTGAACATATTCCAGTATCACCTCTTTCTTATGCACTTGTTCTCTAAAGTAATGATACTTGATAGAAATATGTTTTGTCTTAGCATGCATGACTGAGTTCTTTGAAATGTTAATTTCACTTGTATTATCACAATAGATAATTAATGGTTCAAGAATTTTCATATTCATACCTTTTAGTAATTTCTTGATCCATGCAATGTTAGAGAAATTTGCAGCAGCAACCACATATTCTATTTCTGCAGTAGATTGTGAGATGCATCCTTGCTTCTTGCTGACCCATGTGACAAGTCTGTGACCTATAAAGAATGATCCTCTTGTTGTGCTCTTCTTGCCATCTAAGTTTCTAGCCCAATCAACATCTATATAAAATTGAAGCTCAAATATTCCCTTTTTGTTATACCAGAGACCATAGTCCTTGGTATTCTTTAGATATCTCAGAATTCTTTTGACAATAGTCATGTGTGATTCTTTGGGATTAGCAAAGAATCTTGCAACTATTCCAACTGCATGTGCTATATCTAGTCTAGTATGAATAATATACATTAGTTTTCTAATCATTAATTTGTATAAGGTCTGATTTACCTCGGTTGATTTGTCTTCCTTTTTTAGCTTGCATCCGATTGCCATAGGTCTTACAACTAGTTTGGAATCTTCCATCTTGAATATCTTCAGCACTTCCTTGATGTATTTGGATTGAGTGATGTATATGACTGCATCCTATTCAAGAATATGTAGACCAAGAAAGAATTTGATCCCCCCAAACATTGACATCTCAAACTCTTTTCTCATTTTATTAGAAAATGATTTGCATAACATATCATTACCTCCAAATATGATATTATCAACAAATATTTTAGCAATTGCTATTTTAACTTGTTCTAACAAATCCAATACTTATGAGATAGGAGTGAATTCTTCCATAAAATTCTCTCAGTGCTTGTTTCAATCCATACAAGGCTTTGTGTAGTCTAAAAACCATGTTTCTTTTGTTAGGATCAACAAACCCTTCTGGTAGTTCAATGTATACCTCTTCTTCTAGTATTCCATTTAGGAATGCAGATTTGACATCCGTTTGGTATACCTTGAATCCTTTGAATGCAGCATAAGCAAGTAAAATTATTACTCCTTCTAGTCTAGCAATGGGTGCAAAGGTTTCTCCATATTCAATACCTTCTTCTTGTGCATACCCTTTGCACACTAATCTTTCTTTGTTCCTTGTGACTTCTCCATTCTCATTCAGCTTATTGTTGAATATCCATTTGGTACCAATGACATTTTTGTCATTTGGTCTCGGTACTAGTGTCCATGTTTTGTTCTTCTTAATCTTCTCTATCTCTTCATTCATAGAACTAACCCATTCTTCATTTTCAAGTGCAGTATTGACAGATTTAGGCTCAAAATCACAAATTATACATCTAGTGGTTAGTGACTTACTTCTTGTTCTCATTCTAGCCTTTTTGTCTCCTATGATCTGGTTCTGTGGATGGTGTCTTTTGACATACTTGGAAAGTATCAGTTTAGCTCCTTGTTCATCATTTTGATCATCATCTTGACCTTCATTCTGATCTCCATCGCTCGGTATATCATTGTGAGAAATTTCTTATTTTTGGTGTTTGGAGCCTAATGCTCGGTTGCATTGTTCTGTTGCTCAGGAGCAATACACTATTTCTCAGGTAGAGTTTTAGGTTCTTCACTATAGAAAAACTTGTTGTAGTCTTCTGGTTCCTTTCTACTTTCCTCATCATTTTTCTCAGAAAATTCATCTACTTTGACATTTGCACTTTTAATGATTTTTTTAGAGGATTTGTTAAGACATTTATAAGCCTTGCTCTTGGTAGAATACCCTAAAAATATTCCTTCTTCACCTTTGGAGTCAAGCTTTCCATTTCTATCATCTTTCAAAATATAAAATTGACTACCAAAAATTCTAAAGTAACTTACATTGGGTGTGTATCCATACCTTAGCTCATAAGGTGTCTTATTGGTGTCTTTCTTCACCTTTAGAGTCAAGCTTTCCATTTCTATCATCTTTTAAAATATAAAATTGACTACCAAAAATTTTAAAGTAACTTACATTGGGTGTGTATCCATAACTTAGCTCATAAGGTGTCTTATTGGTGTCTTTCTTCAATTGAACTCTGTTCAATGTGTAGAAAATAGTACTAACAGCTTCTCTCTAGAATATTTGTGTAATGCCTTTCTCAATCATCAGTGTTCTAGCACAATCAACAATTGATCTGTTCCTTCTCTTAGCAGTCCCATTTTTCTTTGGTGTTCTTGGTGTAGAAACATTTCTTTGGATTCCATGCTCATTACAAAAGTTAGGGAATTCATCAGAAAAAAATTCCCCTCTATCTGATCTTAGACAGTTCCTTTCCACTTTGTTTTTCCACTATAGCTTTATACCATTTAAACATCTTGAATGCTTTTGATTTTTATTTTAAGAAAATAATAGTCATCATTCTAGAATAATCATCAACAAAGAGAATGAAATATCTATCACCATAGTAGCTCTTTGTTCTCATTGGTCCACATAGATTAGTATGGACTAATTCTAGAATAGCATTAGATGTGTAGGTTTTTCTCTTGAAACTAGACTTTGTCATTTTACCTTTTTGACAATTCTTGCACATGACGTGGTCAGGCTTTGACATGCTTGGTAAGCCTCTTACTTTCCTTTTATTTCTTATCTTAATCATGTTGTCAAAATTCACATGACATAATATTTTATGCCACAACCATATCTCTTTGTTTCTACCCATTAAAAAAGTAGTGTTAATATCATCATGATAGAATAGGTTACCTTTTGTCTGTTCACCAATTTCGATCAACCTTCCTGATTCATTAAATATTTTTTCCTTTTCGTTCACAAATGCAACTCGGTGTCCTATGTTATTTAGCTGTGAAACACTCAATAGGTTATAGTTAAGTCCTTTTACCTAGTATGCATTTTCACATCTAATCAAATTATTCAACATTATTGTTCCTTTACCTTCAACTGGACAAGGTGAGTCATTACCCATTCTTACTGATCCACCATTGTAGTATTAAAAATTTTCATACTTTTATTTGTCTCTATTCATGTGGTGAGTACAACCACTATAAATAATACATACATCATTTTTACTAACCTTATATATGAGTGCAGTCTCAACATACCTTTCCTCTTTGTCTGAATCATCCTTCATAGAAACAAATACCACCTCAATGTATTCATCAGATTTGGTGTCAGTATTTCCAGCTTTTCTCTCAGCTAGGTAACAAGCTTTCTTTCCTTTTTCCTTGTAGTCTCTGTTATCTCTTCTATCAAACTACCATTTTCTTCGGTACTCTCAGTCATCACCTCTATCAAAATTCTTTTCATAAATTTTGTCATTACTTCTATCATCTTTTCTTTTGTTAGGAAATCTAGCAACAAAGTGTCCAATCTCTTTATAGTTAAAGAATACAAGAGGTAATCTACCTTAGTATCTACCTTTGTCTCTCTGCAATCTTCTAGCCATTAGTGCTTCAATCTCATCAAGTTCTTGGTCATCACTATCACTTTCACTATCATTTCTCATAGTATGTTTATGACTTGATTTACTCAATTTCAAAGAATATTTGAATGCAGACTCAATAGATGGTAAGACATTTTTGTCAAAGTTATTCATCTCAAATGAAATAAGTCTACCAATCAGACTATCTAGAGTGACATTGTTATTTTCTACTGCTCTCATTTCTTGTATAATAGATACTCTAATAGCATAAACAAGCAATAAGGTTCTAATAATTTTACTTACCACTGTTTCTTCTTCAAGTACACCTCCTACTCCTTGGATATAATTTACAACCTTTTTGATTCTTCCACTGTACTGAGTGATGTTTTCTCCTTCTTTCATTCTCAGGTCATCAAATTTCCCTCTTAGGATTTTTGCCTTAGCTCTTAGCACATTTTTATCTCCTCTATGTCCTACATTCAATTTGTCCCACATTTTCTTTGAAGTGGTACATGATTTGACATCCTCAAATTTAGCATCGGAGAGTGAGGAAGAAAGTTATATCATCATAGAATTGTGTTCATGCTTTTCTCTCAATTGATCAAGTGTATGAGGTTCAGTGGGCAACACATAAATATCCAAGTATTGAGTAAAATTATTTCCAATACATTATAGGTGGAGTCTTATCTTGCTTTTCCATGATGCAAAGTTGTCCTTGTTCAACTCTTTGTTCCATCGGTCACCACTACAATTTAGTCATCGGTGATAACTAACAGTTCTATCGGTGAGACTCCAGTTAGCTTCGTGATCTCCATTCGTCGGGCATCATTGGAATTTTACTCATCGGGAAACACTTTCTTGGAATTTTATCATACAGATTATATCAAATTGACATCAATGATAATATAATACATTAATTGATTTAATGCCTTGGATTATCTTCAACTTAACATTGTCAAACATTTAATCAATTACATGTCATCAATCTCTCCCTTTGGCATTGATGGAAACATACTATATTATCGCACTATACTATTTCTAATACAATATGAAATACAACAGTTGAGATTCATCAAACTACCAATCTTTTTGTTCTGATAATCGATAAATGTCTGACCATTGGTAAGCTCTATTTTAGCTTAGATTTGATTCTTGCATCTCTTTATATTCTAATGTGTTGTGTTCTTTCCTTGTGTTAATTTCTCTCCCTTGACTGTTCTTCTCTTTTGATGTCCTTTTTTTTGCAACTCTCCCTTTGTATAATCTTTCTATACAATTTCCTCCTTAAGGATATAATCTCTCCCTGTTGGAGAAGTCACAAGAAAATTATCCATATTATTAGAAAGATCTGATAATATGGATAATTTCTCTCCCTTTGACAACAATGCCAAACAAATATTTGACATTCATGTCAAACAATCATTTCTCTCCATCCATAATATATTCCTTGAATTTCCCTTATCCATTAGCAATACATCAATATTCTCTGGTGCTTGATGTTGATATCTACCTGTCTGTATATAGATGTAGCCTTGAAGTTTGTCTCTTTGCTTGCATCAACATTACTGATATTCTGATAATATGTAGGTTTATGCAGCCTTCTAGTCATTTTACTGACTAGTCGACAAGGGTCTGACCCCTGGCCTCTTTCTTAAGTACTCAAATGCATCCTTGGGTAGTGGCTTGGTGAAGATATCAGCTAATTTTTCTTTGGTTTGCATGTACTCAAGTCTCACCTCCTTTCCATGAACTTGTTCTCTTAAATAATGATACTTGATTGCAATGTGTTTAGTCTTAGCATGCATGACTGGATTCTTAGAAATTTTTATTGCAATGGTGTTATCACAATAGATAATTGCTGGTTCTAGGATCTTCATATGCATAGCTTCCAGTAACTGTTTGATCCATGCAATATTTAAGAAATTTGCAACAGCAACAACATACTTTGCTTTTGCAGTAAACTGAGAGATGCATCCTTGCTTCTTGCTAATCTATGTGACAAGTCTGTCACCCATAAAGAATGCTCCTCCAGTTGTGCTCTTTCAGTCATCAAGATTTATAGCCCAATCAGCATCGGTAAACACCTTAAGTTCAAATTTGTCTTTTCTTCTATACCATAAGACATATTCCTCAGTATTCTTTAGACATCTTAAAATTATTTTCACAACAGTCATATGTGATTCCCTAGGGTTAGCATAAAATCTAGCAACAATTCCTACTGCATGTGCAATATCTGGTCTAGTGTGTACAACATACATGATTTTTCCAATCATTGATATGTACAAAGTCTGATTTACCTCTAATGTCTTGTCCTCCTTTTTTTAACTTACATCCAATAGCCATCGGTGTTCCAATTGGTTTGGAATCTTCCATCTTGAATATTTTGATCAGGACCTCTTTAATGTATTTGGACTGTGCAATGAAAATACCTCACTTTGTTGAATGATCTATAGACCAAGAAAGAACTTGATCTCTCCAAACATAGACATCTCAAACTCTTTTCTCATCTCATTGGAAAATGATTTGCATAGCATATCATTGCCTCCAAATATGATGTCATCAACAAATATTTCAGCAATCAAAGTGTTGGCATCAATATCTTCCTTCAAATAAAGATTACTATTTTCACTAGTCCTTACAATTCCAATACTTATAAGATAGGAATGAAGTCATTCATACCAAGCTCTTGGAGCTTGTTTCAATCCATAGAAGGCTTTATGAAGTCTATATACCAGGTTTCTCTTGTTTGGATCTACAAACCCTTCTGGTTTCTCAATGTATACCTCTTCTTCAAGTATTCCATTTAGGAATGCTGACTTGAAATCCATCTGGTATACCTTGAATCCTTTGAATGAAGCATAAACAAGTAGTATTCTCATACCTTCTAGCCTAGCAATAGGTGCAAAGGCCTCTCCATAGTCAATACCTTCCTCTTGTGCATACCCCTTGCACACTAGTCTTGCTTTGTTTCTTGTGACTTCTCCATTATCATTCAGCTTATTCTTGAATATCCATTTAGTACCGATGACATTCTTGTCATCTGGTCTTGGCACAAGTGACCATGTCTTTTTCTTCTCAATCTGCTCAATCTAATCATTCATAGCACTTATCCATTCTTCATTATCAAGTGAAGCATTAACAGATTTTGGCTCAAACTCACAAATTAAACAACTTGAGTTTAAAGACTTACTTCTTTCTCTTGTACCAACTTTCTTATCTCCTATGATCTGGATCTTTGGATGGTTCCTTCTTACATATATTGAAAGAATTGGTTCAAATCTTTTTCTGTCAGCTTGATCATTATTTTTTCCTTCATTCTGTTCTTCATCACCTTGCACATTATTTTGATCATTATCCTTACCATTGGTATTTGCAACCTGATCGTCGGTTACAACATTCTGTTGTTCTAAAATTAAGAATTTTTTCCTGGGAAGAGTGTTGGGTTCTTCACAATATTCAAACTTTTTGTATTCCTCTTATTCTTTTGTGCTTTCCAACTCATTCATTTCTGCAAATTCATCTATCTTCACATTTGCACTTTCAACAATTTTGTTAGAGGCCTTAATAAGACATTTATAAGCCTTGCTTTTGGTGTAATACCCTAGAAATATGCCTTCATCACTCTTGGCATCAAGCTTTCCATTTCTATCATCCTTTAAGATATAACATTGACCCCCAAATATTTTGAAGTAACTTACATTGGGTGTTATACCATACCATAGCTCATAGGGTGTCTTCTTTGTGTCCTTCTTCAATTGTACTCTATTTAATGTGTAGCCAGTAGTACTGATAGCTTACCTCCAGAAGATTTGGGTGATTCCTTTCTCTATCATCAGTGTTCTAGCACAATCAACTATGGATCTATTCCTTCTCTCAGCAATCCCATTTTGTTGTGATGTTCTTGGTGCAGAAACCTATCTTTTTATACCATGCTCATTGCAGAAATTAGTGAATTCATCTGATATAAACTCTCCTCCTCTATCTGATCTCAAGCATTTCAAATCCTTACCACTTTATTTTTCTACCATATCCTTATACCATTTAAACATCTTGAATTCTTCAGATTTATCTTTTAGAAACATAACTGTCATCATTCTAGAGTAATCATCAACAAAGAGAATAAAATATCTACCTCCATAATAACTCTTTGTCCTCATTGGTCCACATAGATCAGTATGGACTAATTCTATAATATCATCAGATGTATGGGTTTTACTTTTGAAACTAGACTTTGTCATTTTACCTTTTTGACAATTCTTGCACATGATGTTGTCAGGCTTTGTCATCGTCGGTAAGCCTCTTACATTTCTCCTTCTACTTATTTTCATCATGTTGTTAAAATTCACATGACACAATATTTTGTGCCACAACCATATGTCTTCATTTCTAGTCATTAAGCAAGTGGTGTTAGTATCATTTAGATAGAATAAGTTACCTTTAGTCTGTTCACCGGTACTAATCAATCTTCCTGATTCATTGAAGATCTTTTCCTTCTTATTCTCAAATGCTACTCTATGACCTAAATTATTTAGCTGAGAAAGACTCAATAGATTATAATTCAATCCTTTTACCCAATAAGCATTTTCACATTTAATCAGGTTATTCAACATTATAGTTCCTTTACCTTCAACTAGACAAGGTGTATCATTACCCATTCTTACCATACCACCATTATAATACTCAAAATTGTTAAACATTTCTTTGTCATCGGTCATGTGGTGAGTGCAGCCACTATCTATAATCCATATGTCATTTTTTCTAACCTTAGATATGAGTGCATATTCTAGATACCTTTCATCTTCATCTGAATCATCTTTCACAACCACAAACACCATCTCGATGTCTTCATTAGGTTTAGTGTCAGTGTCTTCATTTTTGCAAGAAGCTAGGTAGCTAGCTTTCTTTCCTTTGTCCTTGTAGTCTCTGGTATCTCTTCTTTCTAATTGTCGCTAACTTCTGTAATCCTTGTTATCACCTCTGTCAGATTTCTTCTCAAAATATTTGTCATTAACTCTGTCATCTTTTCTTCTATTAGGACATCTTGCAGCAAAGTGTCCAATCTCTTTACAATTAAAGCATACAAGTGGTAACTTGCCTTTGTATTTACCTTTTCCTCTCTACATTCTTCTAGCTATAAGTGCTTCTATTTCATCTAGATCTTCTTCTTCACTTTCACTTTCACTATCTCTTCTAGATGTGTGTCTATGAATTGATTTTCTTATTCTCATAGAAGACTTAAATGCAAACTCTAAATTTGGTAAGACACTATTATCAAAGTTATTCATCTCAAATGAGACCAGTCTACCAATTAAAATATCAACAGTAATTGTATTGTTTGCTACTGCTCTCATTTCTTGAATGGCAGAAACTTTAATAGCATATACAGGCAGTAAGGTTCTTAAGATTTTACTTACCACTGTCTCCTCTTCAAGTGTACATCCAACTCCTTGTATAACATTGACTACTTCTTTGATTCTTGTGCTATACTGTGTGATGTTTTCTCCTTCTTTCATTATGAGATCATCAAACTTTCCTCTAAAGATTTTTTCCTTGGCTCTCAGTATATTTGTATCACCTCCATGTACAAGCTTCAGTTTGTCCCACATCTTCTTTACAGTTTTGCAATCTTTGACATCTTCAAATTCAGCATCAAAGAGTGAGGTAGAAAGCTCTATGACCATGCAGTTGTGTTCATGCTTCTCCCTCAATTGATCTATGACCAATACTCCTATGGGAAACACACATTTAGTATCTATGAATTGAGTAACATCATTACCAATACCTGATAAATGGAGTCTTATCCTACTTTGCAATGAAGCAATTTTGTTTTTATTCAACTTGGGCACATCTCATCTGTTCATCTTGTGATCTTGACTTAGGTCTTGAAACCTTCCTTTCTAAGCACACAAGCTCTGATACCAATTGTTAGTAATAACTGAGAGGGGCGGGGGGTGAATCAGTGGCTTCAAAATTTATCCTTCAAACTTAACCACCAATCAATAAATCTTAGATTATTATGTCCCTACAGGATGCATGTCATGAAATACTATTAATGATTAAATTTCTATCAGTTTTCTTTGTCAATCCTTATTCTTTCTTGATTACCAATAAGAAGTATAACTATTTACCAAAAATCAGTAAATAAGCAGAGTATATCGATCAATCCAAAGTTAGCTATGTAAGATACAAAATAGTAAACAAATGAATCATACACACATAACACATGAATTTTAATGTGGAAACCTTGTTAAGGGAAAAACCACTGGGACTGGTACCCCAAATTTTCACTCTTCTGAAGTGAGCCCTATTAGGAGCCAACCCTGTTAAAGGTTACAAACACACTATTAAGTGTGACCTTGTTAGAGGATTTTATACATAGAGGTTGTTACTTAGTATCAGGCATCTATTGCTACCATCCTTGAATCAGCCTCCTTCTTAGACTGTCAATAGGTATTGGGAAAGTCCGATGCTACTTTCATGAATCAACCTTTTGGCACTCCTTGAGATGTACCTCAATATATAAAAGATTGTTAAGTCCTGCTCGGTTAAGAGACTTGATGCTTCAATGGTTAAACTAAAACACTATGACCTGTTCATATTGCAACTTTGAATTGCAGATTTTTAGATCTATTTAAGTACATTACCTCTCTGACCAATGTATCAATTCAATCCTTGTGCTCCATACTTTCTGCTCTGTGATGTTGTGCCCACTATTTGTTGGGTATTTGCAGAATTCCTTAGCTCTTCCTTTAGCTTGTTTGATCAGTGCTACATGAATTTGTTCTTTATTATTTTCTCTTCAGCATCCTCTTTCTATTCGCTCCCCTTAATCCCATTCGTAAATTAATTAAGCATGTCTCTTATATAGACATGATATTCATTGTTTCTTGATTCTTGATTCTTGGCGTGAAAAAAAATCCAGCCAATTAGATTTAAAGCATAACTCTTGATTTGTCACGTAGATATCTTCTTGCCAACTATACAAATCATCTTTAAATCAATCACTTATTTCTGGTTGAATAAAAAAAACTAGACAACTAGTTAAGTCTATCTTTAGCTCTGCTAGCTAGATATTTTGTCATTTTTTGAACTCTCTATTCTGTTTGTCGCCACTGTAGTTTAGTCGTCAGTGACAACTGATAGTTCCATCGATGAGACTCCAGTTAGCTTCATAATCTCCATCCGTTGGGCATCATTGGAATTTTAATCATCGAGAAACACTATCTTTAGCTTGTCCGGCAACCTTCTGACTTTGCTCGTCAGGAATCCTATGGTTTTGCTTTGTCAGGAAACACTATACTTCTGATTGTCGGGTATCACTATGACTGTTCTTCTTTTCTATGTCCGTCGGTGTGCACTCCATTGATGTTGTTTTTCACTTAGTGAATACTTGACTTTTATGTATTTTTGAAAGCATAACCTTTGTTCCTTTGATTCTCTGAAGTCTTTGGCATTATGTACATGACCATAAAAATGATATCAAGTTGACATAAATGACAATACAATACATTAACTGATTTAATGCCTTGCATTATCTTCAACTTAACATTGTCAAACATTCAATCAGTTACATGTAATCAAGGCACATCCCTATTACTCATCTTGTGATCTTTAGCTTAGGTCTTGAAACCTTCCTTCTAAGCACACAAATCTCTGATACCAATTGTTAGAATAATAGAGGGGGGGGGGGGGGAATCAGTGGCCTCANCCAATTGTTAGAATAATAGAGGGGGGGGGGGGTGAATCAGTGGCCTCAAACATTAATCCAATAAACTACCCAAAACTTTTTATCTCAAATATAAAACCTCTAGTTATCGTCAGTCCTACAAGATGAATCCATTTAAACAATCTTATCAAATAACTACTGCTTAGAGTTCATTGTTTATCCTTATTTTTAAGCTTTACCAAATAGCAGCCTTAGCCTTTATCAAAATATAGTAAATAACTTAGTGTTTACTAATCAATCCTATTTTAGTAATGTGTAAAGAAAAACATTAAAGCAATGAAGCATATACACATTTGACACATGGATTTTTAACATGGAAACCCTGTTAAGGGAAAAACACCTTGGGACTAGTAACCTAAAATTTTCACTCTTCTGAAGTGAGCTCGGTGAAGAGCCAACCCTATTAAAGGTTACAAACACACTATTAAGTGTGACCTTGTTAGAGGATTTACCACTAAAAATTAATCACTTGACCTTCGCATTCACTATGCTTGTCAACATGAAAAACCTTTTGATACTCCTTTGGATGTATCTCAATATATAAAGGATGGTTAAATCTTGCTTGGTTAAGAGACTTTCTGATCCAATGGTTAAAATGAAAAAGTATATGATCTGTTCATAAATACAACTAAAATTTGTAGATGTTCAGATCTATTGTAAGATCATAATACCTTTCTGATCAATGTTTCCCTTCTTTGCCTTTTCTCCACTTCTTTTTGGTCAATGAATGTTGTTTCTTCTCTATTGCTCAGTGTCTACAGAAAATTTTAGCTTTGTTCTTTATCTTGTATGATCAAGTCTATATAAAGACTTCTTTCTTCACCAAAATTCTCTTCAACATCCTCTTCTTTATCCCCCCACTTGTTATGAATTATCTTGTCTCTTTTATAGACATGATTTCACCATTTCTAGGTCTTTGTCTTTATTTTTCTTGACGTGATCCGCAAATCTCACCATTCTTTCTTTAAAGCATGCTTTAGTTTTATCCCACGGATTTGTCCTTAACAACTAGAATATTTTTATCTTTAAATATCTAGCTTATCTTTAGCTATTAACTGGTCGATGAAAATAATTTAATCAATCAGTTAACTCCATATTTAGCTCCTACCAGCTAAGTCTTTTTTCATTTCTGAACTTTAGTTTTGATCAGTGTTTAACTCCATATTTTCTTGGTCTTGACTTCAGTTGTCCTCGGGCATCTCTGTCTATCGGGGTTTTTTGTCCATTGGGCAACACTGTGACTTTCAATTCTTTCTCAGGTATCACTTTGGTTCTGCTCGGTAATGCTTGCTTGGATTTCTTGCTCGGTTTACACTGTGACACTTCTCAGGGTTCTCTATCCATCGGTGTGCACTGTCCATCTGTATTTTTTGTCACTTAGTGTATACTAAAATTTTATGCATTACTGATAACATAACCTTTATTTCTTTGGTTCTTTGAAGTCTTTGACAATATGAATATAACCAATCAGAGTATATCAAGTTGAAATCAATGAGAATACAATACATTAACTGATTTAATGTCTTGCATTAACTTTTTGCATCTTGGTGATCATAAAATTTGTCATCTTCAAACATTCAATCAGTTATAGTTCATCACATATTACCTATCATTTCACCCATTTAGCATAGCTCATGGATGTGGTGATACTTTTCATGATACCTCCTACATATAGCAATTTGAAAAAAACAATGTTATGAAAAATGAGAAAAAAGAAAAAAAATTGAAAACTGAAAATGGTGAAGAAAAACATATAATTTGGAGGAGGTGTGAATATTTTAAAAATGAAAAAAAGGAAACCAAAATAAAACTCATAAAGTTGTCTATGTAGAAAAAATAAAATTGGAGGGAACACTGAGCTACAATAGTCAAGGTTGAATAAGTTGAAAGTTGTAATACCTTTTCTACCATATCATAACTAAATTTTGCATGAGGAAATGCAATATGCTAAGTTGGTGTGAATGATGAGGTCCATTAGTGTGACTCTAGTATCCTAAAATATAAGTAGTATAATTTTAGTCCTTTACTAGACCCCATTTTAGTGTCAAAGGCTTTCATGCATTGATTCACCTTTCTCCTATGCATTTTAATTAGTTTATATTTAAATATTTTCTATTTATTAATTTATTTTTCACAAGAGGCCCCTCAATTTTTTTCAAAAATGTCTGGTGTTAGTGTACAGATTTGTCCTTCATAAATAAACACATTAAATGACTCTCGACGCCCAAAAAGAAGAACAAACGACACTAACAATTGGAGAAGTTATCATTGGATTGATAACTTTCCTTTGAATTTTAGAGGTACAACTCCCTCTTAATAAGATATGTAATGACTAAAATTACAAATTATGCCTTTAACCAGAAGGAAAATAAGGCAAACAACCATCTACCCATAGTCATGGAATAGCTGTGAAAGTTAAAATTTAGCAATGAATGCCAAAAATTAACACACAAATCAACTCTCCCACACTCAAGAATAACTATTGGTTGGAAAAGAATAACAAAGATTTATTTCAAATGTATGCATGCATTCACATGCATATCTAATGAAGAGAATACAAAAAGAAACTACAAATTTACAAAGAAATATCACAACTACAAAGAGATCCAATAAACACACAAATTTATATTGTCTCTTGTTTCATAATAAAACTGAAATTCAAATATTTCAGCCCCCCATTACAAAAGACCATCTTTAGAAAATAAAATCCCCTCTTTACTTTGTTGTTATAAAGAAATATAGCAGTAGCAATAAATTAATAACAATAGCCTACTCTTTACATTTTTGTTATAAAAAATGATAACAACATAAAAGATATGACAATAACAACCTCTTTACTTTCGTTCTATAACAAGGATAACAATAGAAATAAATTCATAACTGTAGCCAAACAAAACTCCCCCTTTCTTCACTTTCCATTACATATATAGTCTCTCTTTTTTGTTGAGGCTTTCAATTTTTTTGATAACTAATCCTTGATGAGGGAAATAAAATAACCTTTTCACATTCCCATGAAATGTCCCTGCTCAAATTGATTTAAAACATATTTAAAATGTTTTAAAGTTTTGTACATAGTAAGTGAGAAAATTTTAATTTCTCTTGCAACCACTTTTAAATAAATTCATTAAAAATTAAACGGGCATCATGGGGCCCTAAAAATTTGTGAGCAGTAATAATATTTAAAATAACACATGGGTTTTTAACCATTTTTTAACAGCTCACAAATTTGATATACTTCTTTAGTAAATTGGCCTTTCCAACCATATTGATGCATTGAAAAAGTATTAAAATAATATATCATATGAGATTATATAGTTTCAAAATTAAAAATGGGACTATTTAAGGCCAAAATATTAGGTGGGTTGTCTTCAAATTCAAGAATTTGCAACCTTTTTCGGATGCATTTTTGGACTGTCAGATATGTGCACAGAAATTGATTGTTGCATAATGAACCTTGAACTTGTTGAGCCATTTGAACCATTGAATTTTTGAATGAGGTTCAACCAAGAGGTTAAAAATTGCAGATTGTGGTGTACTGGATTTTTGATGAACTTTGAACTAGTGAACCCTTTGAACTCTAATGAAAAGTTTAAGTTCAAGTTTCATAGTTACTACTTTAATAACAAGCTGAAACTTAACATAAAGGATTTAAAAGAAAGACTTTTAAAGAGGAATGAAATTTCAACGAAGAAAGGATTGAATCTAATTTTTTGGAGGTATAGTTACAAGAAATTGGATTAAAAGCAAAAATTGGAGGGTAAGGTAACATCGACTCTGACTGGGGACTGCATTTTATACAAAAATGCAGAGAAATTGAGATTATTTAACTAAGTCTAGTACTTAATTCCATTGGGAAACATAGTCAAATAAATAGCAGAGGATAGGGAGTTGCTTGCAGAAGGGTGAATGGGAACTAGACACACCAAAAATGAGCAAGCCAAAATTGACCAAGTTGAAAAAAGAGACTAAACTAACCACAACCAAAAATTTCCTAAGCATGTACATAATCATAAGACCCTACCTCAAAGCTTGTCAGAAACTGGTCATGCAAACCCATTAATTGGATAGGAGAAACACATGCCTCTGCATAAAAGTGGTTGATAAGTAAGGAGCGTCACTCCTAACTGCCAGCCTGCAGCCACTATGAAAAGAGACCCAACAATAATGTATTGTAAAAAAATTCAAATAGAATATTGGGTAGAAAAATCCACTCTACACTATAGGCTTTTGAAGTCAACTAAGATACCTTAACATTCTGCTAATTTAAATCTACATCAAACATATCAAAATATTGCATCAGATTGTCTAAATAATTAACTAGGCTCCAAATTGGGCAACATCTATTTTGAAAGCATCATTCATCCTCATGTGCAGGTTTCTGAGACAGAGCTGGCATGACATCATTTTCAAAATAGAAAGACCTCAGTATTGGATAACTGCTTAAATCCTCTAGGTACAATCTATTTTCAAGATTTTTATCACCAAATTTGAATGTTTCAAAGTCTAGCTGCATATGAGATATTGCATTATCAGTGGATAATCCATTATCTTCCACTTGTTTCCTTAAATTCTCATAATTTACCAAACACTTGGTGTGCAAGTATCCTTCATCATAGTCACAAGTAAATTGAAAAGATTCATATTCTATTTTTGTACCAGCCTCCAACTGTTCATAGCTATCTATTTATTCTTCATACTGGCCTTTTATTCTTTCTTAATCATCTACTGAAAAAGAATCAGTAATTTTAAATATGAAACAAGAAAAATTTTGTGAGAAACTTTTGTTTAATTCATCATCATGTATGTATTGAAAGATTGTTCAATAGTAGTTGTGGCTGGGTAAGTCACCAATTGCTTTGGTTAAATGATATGATTATCTATATCTTTAGAATAATCAAATTTATCACCATGAAAATAATAAATCTCTACAATATTAGAAGTGTTATTTTCAGTCACAAAAGATGCTTGAAAATCTTCTTCATTAAAAATTGTCAAGTTTTGATAATAAGAAGCAAGTAACACTGGCTTTGTTTCTTTCATGAAAAGAGTCTTTTACAAAGAATTTTTTCTTGGGTAAAAGTTCTGATTATGGAACTAAACTTAAGATTGTGGCACTTTCACAATACATTTACTCATGCATTTTATGCCACTCAAAATCATATCATCTTCTACCTCAATAACTTCTTTCTGTGCATCTTCTAAATTTTGCATTTTGTTACATTTCAACAAGAATTTGATTTCAATTTTTAATGCAACAATAAATACACATAATTTATTAATTTCATTCGGTTGACATCCATGAGGAAGTTTCCCAACACACCGATTAAATGTTTCAACAAAACTTCTCATAGATTCATCTTCTTTCTTTTGCATTTGAAATAAATTCAACAAAAAATTATAAGTATCAATCACAAGCTTTAATATTTCAAGAAATTTTACCTTTAAATCATCCCAGCTAGTAATGCATCCATATTCCAAATCCTAAAACCATTCAGTAGTGTTTCCAACAATACTTTCAACGAAAAATTTTACAAACACATTCTCTTCTTGCACTCTAAGAATTCCACATGCAATAGTAACTTCTCTAATATGATCATCTGGGTCTTGGGTCTTATCTCCAGCAAAATTTGGAAAACATTCTCTTGATCTTTTATTTAAATCTGAGTATAGGGGCAATGCAAAAGGTCCAATCTAAGCTCCCCATTGTTGGGATGCAATCAAAGCCATAACATACATTGCAATTATTCTGCAAAGAGATCTTTAAATGAAAAACAAATTCACCAACCTTCGTCCTTGGGGAGGCACCTTCAAATTCTAGAGGAAATATTAAAAGCACCAGCACTTCAGTTTCTTCTAGGAAATGGAGTCGCCAAAAATCTATTAGTGAACATATTTTTCCTTTAGAAATAAACACATAAAATGACTCTCGACGCCTAGAAAGAAGAAAAAATGTCACTAATAGTTGGAGAAGTTATAATTGGATTGATAACTTTCCTATTAATTTTAGAGGTACAACTCCCTCTTAATAACATATGAAATGAATGGAATTACAAATTATGCCTTTAACCAGAAGGCAAAGAAGTAAAACAACCATCTACCGATAGCCATGGAATATATGTGAAAGTTTAAATTCAGAAATGAATGTAGAAAAGTAACATACAAATCAACTTTCCCATACTCAAGAATAAATACTTGCTAGAAAAGAATAACAAAGATTTTTTTCAAATGTATGCATGCATATCAGAATTCACATATTCTAAAACATGCATATGTAATGAAGAGAATATAAAAAACAACTGCAAATTTACAAAGAAAGATCACAACTGCAAAGACATCCAATAAACACACAGATTTTTATTGTCTCTTATTTCATAATAAAAATGAAATTCAAATATTTCAGCCCCCCATTACAAAAGACCATCTTTAGAAAATAAAATCCCCTCTTTACTTTGTTGTTATAAAGAAAGATAGAAAATGCAATAACTTAATAACAAAAACCTCCTCTTTACTTTGTTGTTATAAAAAAAAATAACAAAAACAAAGATATGACATCAACAACCTCTTTACTTTCCTGCTATAACAAAGATAACTGTAGCCAAAAAAACTTCCCCTTTCTTCTCTTTTCATTACATATATATAGCATCTCTTTTTCGTTGAGACTTTCAATTTTTTTGATAACTAATTCTTGATGAGTGAAATAAAATAACCTTTTCACATAGTCGTGAAATTTCCCTCAAATTGATTTAAAACATATTTAAAATGTTTTAAATTTGTCTGCATAGTAAGTGAGAAATTTTTAATTTCTCTTGCAGCCACTTTTAAATTAATTCAATACAAATTAATCGGGCATCGTGGGGCCATGAAAATTTGTGAGCAGTAATAATTTTTAAAATAACATGAGTTTGTAACTATTTTTGAACAACTCATAAATTTGATATACTTCCTTAGTAAATTGGTCGTGTTAACCATATTGTTGTATTGAAAAATATTAAAATAATATATCATATGAGCTTGTATAGTTGTAAAATAAAAAATGGGAATATTTAAGGCCAAAATATTAGATGGGTTGTCATCAAATTCAAGAAATTTGCAACCTTTTTTGGATGCACTTTTGGACTGTCAAATATGTGCACAAAAAATGATTGTTGTAGAATGAACCTTGAACCTATTGAACCCTTGGACCCATTGAACCTTTGAATGAGGTTCAACCAAGAGGTTTGAAATTGCAGATTGCGGTGTACTAGCTTTTCGATGAACTTTGAACTGGTGAATTGTTGAACCTGTTGAACTCTGATGAAAAGTTTAAGTTCAAGGTTCATAGTTAATTCTTTATTAACAACCCAAAACTTAACATAAATGAATTAATAGAAATACTTTTATAGAGGCATGACATTTTTATGAAGAAAGAATTGACTCCAATTTTTCTGAGTTATAGTTACAAAAAATTAGACGGTATGGTAACATCTGGTAATATTTTTAACATGACCAGTCACACTGGTACAACATTCCCTATGTGTCATTGTGAAATTATTTTGACCTTGGGATATTAAATAGTGGATCCACAAATGAGGGAGCTCATCCTTGTACAAAAAATATGAGACCCAAACCTATGAGCACGTTATATTTGCAAAATTACAAGTTTGCAATCATAATGGCCCAGTAGAGATTTGAACCTAGGTGGGGACAAAAAAAAACACCACCACTTAACATACACACTAAGTGGTGAGCCCCACAAGAGGCCCTTTAATTATGGGAGTGTCCCTTTAATTTAAATCCTCTAATCACACTTAATTAATTAATTAATTAAAAATGTAACCCCTTTATTAACACAATGTTATCAAGTCTCTATGTGGACTCGATAACTATAGCTATGTCCCATTTATTATTTAAATCATTTATATCTTCTTGCATACATAGGCCCTATTTCAAATTGGGTGACCTTTTTGTATTTATTTCAAATCCAACCCTAATTTCATGCACATTTTCATAATTCCCTGTTAGACCTTAAGAAGCACACACACAATTGAGAGGGGAAGGTGAATAAGTCATGCCATAATCTCATATAATTTTAATCAACTAACAAAATTTAATCAAATAATGAATGATAAACATGAAAGAAAGATCTCAACACAATAGAAAGACATAACACTAATATTTTTGACTTGGAAATCTTGTTAGGGGGAAAACCATGATGGGAATTGAACCCACAAGATGAGTGCACTCAGTGATAAATATTGTACCCTATTAGGAGTATTACAAAAGGGGAATGCATTCAGGCACAATTACTAGAGCTCACTGCTCAAACATAACTACAACAAGGCTCACTTCCTTACAACACAATCTAATTACAGATCAAGGAGGACTTAGATTCCAAACACATGAACTGACTAATAGCATCTGTTATGCCAAAATAATTTCAATGAAGTGCATGGATCTATGACTTATTTCAGATTCCACTCATACCTCTTCATACAACATCATGTATATCTTTTGTCCATACATCTGTATATCTCTAGCACACTTCCCAACATTAAATGCTAATATTTATATATACAATTCATCAACTCATCGTAAATAGGTCAGCCACAGACCTAATTACAAACAAATAATAAATTTCAATTCAATCCTTAAAGTGATCCATTGAATGTTGTCTAGGATATTACAATGGTATATATCAACATGCTCTAACCATCAATCATGCTCTAAACCTTCGTAGCATTTTGTATCATCAGGTCAGCTAAGACCACATGAAGAACACCAACACGCTACATGAAAATCATGCAACTTGATCACTTCATCCAATGCAAGCCAACAACATGATCAAGAAACATCAAGTTCCTTAGCAACCTTAGCATCAACATGAACTCAAGATATAAATCCATCTTCACACTATTCATCAACAATAATATCTGCAACCTCTGTTACTCAATAAATATATCTTTCCAATAACCAAATCATGAACCACTCGATTTGAGGACACATATGAACATCCCAAACTCACTACCAGGTTAGCAACAACTAACTCTTCAACATTGATTCGTATCGATCCAAAACTAAAACTCTGTCTCTTCCTAAATAACTAAAATACTAGTGTGGGATAAATCAATAATAACTCTCTCCAATCATCATTCTAACTTATGTGTACTAACATTCATTAGCTAAATACATCTCTAAACATAACTATACGATAACAACTATAGATCTTTTGTGTAGTATCTGTACCAAGCAATTCAACCTCACAGAACATATCAGGAACACTACCTTGAATAGTAGAATTATGTTGACATCAATGAAAAATTATTAATGTCAGCATATATGCATAATCTGAACAAAATCTCAGCAATATCCAATATTCCCATCTCATAATTTCCTCCCAATTTAAATTTTGATTCTTTTTTCCTAGAATAGGTTGCCCCATAAGGCACAAAGTGAAATAGGTTGCCTCATACCTTGAGAGGTGTAGTGTTCCACTTAAATGTGTCCTAAATTTAAATTGGAGAAGCTCATAGGTTTTTAGCAAGATATTGAAATCCCCGCTAACCCTCTTCAATTTTTGAGCCCCAAAATGAAGTGGAGAAGTCTAAAAGAAATGACACCTCCCTTAATTTTGAAATTTATCTATCTAATTATTCAAGCAAGCATTCATGATCAATCAAGATCCAAGCATTAAATAATTTAATCTAGTACCTCGTGTATAAGAAAATATTGGAAAAAAGCATAGAATACTCAGATTAAATCCTATATCAAGACATTTGTGAAGGCATCCATAATCTTCCTATCATAGATCCAAGGTCAAGACAACATTGCAAGCATTTTCATGAGTAATTCCACACTTTTGAAGAGATAATATTTAATTCAAGCCTTTGGTAGTAATAAAACACTCTCCCTTTTATGAAATTTTAATTCAATTTCAAGGTTAAATCCTAAATAGAGTTTTAACAAAGGAAAACCCCTTTTCTCCTATAATTTTCCCATTTTCTTTGTTAGGTGATAGGTGGAAATGTTATGTATTGAGTTACAAGTAGATACGATAGCAAGTTACAGGTGGAAAAAATTTCATCAAAATTTTTTGGGTCTTGGGTGCCTCGTAGGGCCTCTAGTGAGCTAGGTCACCTTGTACCCTCCAATTTACCCCATTCCTTCCATTCTAGACTAAATTTGGATAACAAGTTAGTTGTTGTTTGCGTTTCAAGATCTGGAGTGATAATTGGGTTTACAATTTGTGATATGTTTGTATGTACCATTTATTTCAATTGGCCTTACATCTTGAATTTTCACTCTCCATTTTAGATAGTCAACTTTCAACTCCATACCAAAGGAATCCTTGCATCCTCTCAGATATTGAGCCTCCTTCAGCCTAGTGGATCAACCTTCCTTCCAATGTGAGAGAAATATAGGTGCAAGCTTACTAGTTTGTTTATCCATCCTTTTTAATGCTTATTGAATTCCTATTTTTTGTTATCACATTTTGGTGAGCCCCACATCCTTACATTTTCATTCCAATTTGGTGTCTAGATCTTATTTTTATGTTAAATTTCTTTCATTTAGAAACCTCATATTCGTTGCTTGGATAATTACATTTATATGCATTAGGTCATATGTGCAAACATGTATTAACTCTTTCATAGTGGATATTATTTTATCAACTTAATATATGTTCATTCAATTTTTAAATGGTCAATTAATTAGTAACTTGCATTGTTTAGACATTTTCCTTTTTTCTTTCTTTGTGTATGAGTTTCATAACTTTAAGTCCATACCTATGAGAAGAATTTGTAGACTTATGTGTTTCTTTAAGGGTGTAGGTCTTGAGTTCTCAAATATCTTTAGTAGGAATGTTGATGATACCTCTCTACCTATCAATGACATACCTAATATTGTTGAGAAACCCTCTTCTGATTTTTATCATGATGAGGATGAATTATTGAGTGTCTCTTACCCAAGTGCAAAATATTTTTCATGTTTTTAAAATATTGAACAATGATTAAGTAAAGAACATTATAATAGTAAAGAAATCCCTTAATTAGGAGGACTAGGGAATTTGATTCAAAATGATGAACACAATGTTGATTTATTATGTGGCACATCCCATCTTATTGGTGAAAATCTCAAGTCTACAAAAATTTGTGCAAAAGCCCTTTATATTTCCAATCCTACTATTTAGAATTACATTCCAACTCCAACATAATTACCTGCTATTCCCACCTATAGTCCATCTATCATGGCTACATATATTCAAAATATTAATCCTACACATGTTTGTCTTGGAGGAATTCCTAATCCTAACATACCTCCTATTTAATACCCATCTGTATGTTATATATTTAAATTTATGTGTCAGAACTCTTTTAGGAATTTTTTATTTGTGTTCCAAACTTTCACTATGCTTTGATGGTACCTTGATGTTATATTAGTACATTATGATGAGACACTTACATTTATGTGGCTACTACTCAATTTATTTCATGCTTACATTTTGGATGATGTTTCTATTCATGTTAGAATATACATGATGATGTTATATTTGCTTATGTTTTCACTGAGTTACAAACACCTATATCTACACATGTTTTTATTATGGTTATGTTTATACTTATATTTTATGTGCCTATATGATGAGGGACAATTTCATAGTTACTCATTTATGATTTCCACACAATGTCTCGATCCTTTTCATTTCGTGTGATCATGATATATAGGTATGCACATACTCAAATTTGTGATTAAGGGTTGTAGGTACTAGGCACCATCTTCACCTAAATTAGCAGGTCTGAGAATACCATTATATACATCTCAATGCTATAAAAGTGATGTAAGATTAGTGGGTCTAATTCTAGAGAGTCATCCTGACTCTACTCTAAGGTCTCTTTCTCAGACCTTCTAAGGTATTCTAAACCCTAACCCAAGGGGAGTCACTAAGATTTTCACCCTTCACTCAAGACCCAGTCCCCCATCAAAAAATTACTCCTCCATGCTTACTAAACCTACAAGGGTAGATTCATGCTCTTGGCTAAACCAACTCATTTAGCCAATACTCTCACAACATATTTATTCATTTTTCTTCCCTAACTAGACAATCACCAAGCTTGCTTAGGGTAAGAACTCCACCTTCATGTCCAACACCTTTCCAACAAAAACAAAACATAAAACTATATACAAGGGCTCCTCTTGAATCCTATCCAGGTACATTGTTCTCACCATGGATTCAAGAACCGTGAGGAGAAATGAAGTATTACTACCCAAAATGGGCCAAGAACTCACAACTTGCAAGAAAAAAACAAACTAATCTACTTGCACTTGAAATAGACAATGAAAATTAGAAAAATGGACTCAAAACACACTCTACAACTTTTATTATCTTCCTTTCATCTCTATGAAAAACATGTATCCTTCAAAAACAACATGCATCCAGGTATATATCTCACACTCTCCAACAACTTTCACCAACCTCATGAATGCAGGCATGGGCGATCAATAAGAAACCTCCCATCACTTCAAACAGGTGTAACTATCCATTTAAGATGAGGTGACACATATTGAGCTGTTACAGTTGACTAGGCTAGTCATAAAAGACAAATTCACAATTTCTGGGTGGTTAACTAACATTACCGAGCACCAGTGTATTCATTACCGATCATCAGTGATGAGCGTCAGTCAACAACCCCAAGCAATAAAGAGAAACCTGAACAAACATCCTCGAGAAACATAGTGTAACCTAAGTGACATTACCAAGCCACATTACCAAGCGGCCTGAGCAACATCCCCGAGCAACATAGTGTAACCTGAGCACCAGTACTACCCAAATACCAGTGTAAATGGTGCACTTCATCTTAGTGCCATTTCACCTTCTTCGGTTGCTAGAGATTTGGTTGGGTTTCCAGAGGTTTAAAAACTACCTCGACACACACTAAACTAAAAAACAAACTACTAAATAGCTATGGTGTTTGTTCCCCAAATTGACCTCGATCATCACAAAAGTGGTAGAACAAAACACCTTACAAACCCAAAATGCATTCTAACCTAGGTGCTCCTAAACCATACTTCCCCAAAAGAGAGAAATAAAATTTTAGGTGATTGGATCAAGTCAGGATTGATGCCTAACTTCTTGAAGTTGGTATCTTGCACCCATGTAGCCTCCAAATCAACTTGTCCTTTCCATTTGACCAAATGTTCCATGTAGGTCTGTTGTCTAGTCTTCCTTGCAACTCTTAAATTTAGGATCTTCTCAGCCTTTGGTTTCAGTGCAACTGGAATTTTTAGTGATTCGAGGTCCTTTGTATCTACTATTAGATCATGACCTCATTTTGGAATGGGTCCTTTATAGGATACCAGATCTGCCACATTAAAATCAAGAGACAATCCTATGTTTGCAGGAAGATCAAATTTATAATCATCAAACCCATACTTTTCTATAATTGTACAAGGGCCTATCTTCTACATCTAAAGTTTACTTGGAACACCTTTTTGAAACCTTTCTTTGTTTAGGTGTACCATGACCAAATCTCCAACTTGAAACTGAACATCTCTTTTCCTAGCATCTACCTTCTGCTTGGTGTGAGTTGTACTCTCCACTAATGCTTTCTTTACTGCATCATGGACCTCTTTCATGGATTGAGAAAAATATTTAGCATACCCACTCTTCTCTGCATTACTTCCAAGATCCCTGAGTTCACATATACCCCTGGGATGAAACCCATACACTATTTCAAAAGAGCTCTTTCCAGTGGATCTATTGACTATATCATTATAGGAAAATTCTTCTTGAGAAAGTAACTGATCCCATGATTGTCCATATTCTTTTGTAAGACATCTCAATATATTTCCTAAACTTTGGTTCACCACTTCGGTCTGACCACCGGTCTGCGGATGATATGTCAAGCTAAAGGAGAGATTAGTACCAAGCTTCTGCCACAAGGTTTTCTAAAAATGACTCATAAAATTAGAGTCTCGGTCTGATACAATACTCAAAGGTAATCCATGTATCCTTACTGCTTCTCTGAAGAACAAATTTGATATGTAACATGCATCATGTATGGTCTTACATGGTACAAAGTGAGCCATCTTTCTAAACCTATCCACAATCACAAATATATTGTACATTCCTTGCCTAGTCTTTGGAAGTCCCACCACAAAATTCATACTAAGGCATTCCCAAGGTCTATTTTGGATTGGAAGGGGCTGATATAATCCTACATTGGATGAAGTCCCTTTTTCCATTTGACAAACTATACAAGTCTCTACATATCTTTGGACATCCCTACTCATCTTTGGCCAATAGTAGTACCTCTTTACCAATTCTAGAGTTTTATTCAACCTAAAATGTCCACTTAATGAACCATTATGATTCTCTTGTACCAATTTCTCCCCCATTGAACCTCTTTGGTACACAAAGTTGTCCTCCTTTAAACAAAAGACCTTCTTGAAGAGTATACTCATAATATTCACTATGAAAATGATTTTGAAAATCTTGACATACCTTGTATGCTGCTGAAAAGTCTTCATCTGCTAGATATAGATCCTTGAAGCTTTATATGCCAATGCTTCTTAACTAAACTTCTTGCACTGTGAGTAACCTTCTACTCAATGCATCTGCTACCTTATTTTTTACTCCCTTCTTTTGTTTTATGGTGAAGGTATAGGCTTGTATATACTCCACTCATTTCATGTGCTTATGGCTTAGTTTATCCTGTGAATTTAGAAAACTTTAAGCCTAGTTGTCGGTAAAGACTACAAATTATTTAGGAAGGAGATAATGTCTCCATTTCCTTAGTTCTTTCACTAATGCATATAATTCCAAATCATATGAGGAATATTTCCTCTTTGCATCATGGAGTTTTTCACTGTGAAAAGCTAATGGCTTTCCTTGTTGACTCAAAAATGCACTGACAATAATATTACTAGCATCACACTCCATAGCGAAAAACATGTCAAAACTAGGAAGTGTCAGTTTTGGTTGAGTTTCTATCCTTTCCTTTAAGTATTAAAATCCCTTATTATCCTACTCATTCTATTGGAACTTGGCTTTCATACCCCCTTTTATGGTATCCAAAATAGGTGCACTAATTTTGCTAAACTGTCTGATAAAATTCCTATAGAACTATACTAATCCATGGAAGCTTCTTGCCTCTATAGCAGACTTTGGTGTAGGCCAGTTCAAGATTGCTTCCACCTTGCTTGTATCCATCTTTAAGTTACCCTCTAAGATAACAAAACCTAAGTATACCAACTCTTGTTTCATGAACTCACTCTTTTCCAAGTTGATTTTCAACTTCTCCAAATGCAATATTTGCATCACCATTTATAGATGTCTAAGATGATCCTCTTTGGTCTTGTTGAACACTAGGATTTCATCTAAGTACACTACAACCCATTTACCAATGAAGTCCTTCAAGACCTCATTCATCAATCTCATAAATGTGCTTGGGGCATTTGACAACCCAAAAGGCATAAAAAGGCACTAATAAAGTCCCTCACTAGTCTTCCACTCATCTCAACCTTTGATTCTTATCTGATGATATCCACTCTTAAGATTTATTTTGGAGTAATATCTAGCTCCACCGATACAATCCATCAAATCTTCTATCCTCGGTATGGGGAACCTATACCGAATAGTGATCCTATTTATGGCCTTGGAATCAATACACAACCTCCAAGTACCATCCTTATTTGGGGCTAAGAATGTGGGAACAACACATGTACTTATGCTCTTTCTAATCAAACCTTGGTCAATTAGTGCTTGGATTTGGTTAGCAATTTCTATATTTTTTTGTGGGGTCATTTTATAAGAAAATTTGTTTGGAAGTGAGGCTCCTGGGATGAAGTCAATATGATGAATAATAGTCCTCTCAGGTGGTAGGGTATCTGGTTGACCATCACTAACTATGGTCTGGTACTGATTTAACAACCTTTGGATTTCTAGAGGTAACTCTTCTCTATTATTTCCCTCTTCATTATTCGGTTTCAAAATAAAAATAAAGCCTATTCCATTTTCTTCTTCCAATGTCTTCAATAATTCCCTCCCACCAACCAACAGTAGGTTAGGACCCCCTTTCTTCACTTCCCATCTTCCAAGATTGACTATATCTTGAATATCACTCCATGTTTCTTAAAGGAATAGGAGTTCTTAATTCCATCATGGATTGAAACTCGGTCAAACTACCAAGGTCTACCCAATAACAGATGAAAAGCATCCATGAGAATGATATCACACAACACTTGGTCCTTGTATCTCCCTATGGAAAATTCTATCCAAGCTTGTTCATTAACTAATACATGTTGATCTTTGTTTAACCAAGTAACCCTATAATGATTATTATGAGGAATCCTTTTTAACTTTAACTTTTCAATAACTTCTAAAGAAACTATGTTATCAGTAGAACCTGAATCTATAAAAACTTTACAGACCTCACCAAGTACCTTGCATTTAAATTGAAACAAAGATCTTCTTTGGCTTGGCTCTTCTTTGTTGGGTGCTTTGAGGAGCTCTCTGTGAATCATCAGATTCTCTCCCATCTCAGAATCTAGTGCAACTTCTACTATCTTGCTACTAGAAGACTCTTCTTGCACATAGTTGAATCTCTTCTCTCCTCCTTGTGATGTAGAGCTCTTCTTAGGACACTGATATGTAGGATGCCCAAACTATTGACAATTATAACACTTCATTGAAGAGAAATAAGGTCCTCTTCCCTGATTATTGGTTCTTCCTCTTTAACTATTATTTGAACCTCTTCCTTAGTTGTAACCACCTCTTTTGTTCCTAGATTCTCCTTGGTTCTTAGTGGGTTTGGACTCACTCCAATTCCTTCCTCCATATCCTCCTCTATGACCCCTGTTGTCTCTTCCTCTTCCCCTAATGCTTGAATCTTGCTTATTTTTAAACTTCTCTTCTACCTTGATGGCTAGCTAATAGCATTGGTGTACTATCTTGGGGCTTAAGAAACTAATTTCCTCTTGCATACTCCACTTGAGACCATTCAGATATGTAGCCACTTTTAGGATTTCCTCTTCTATTACATGCAACCTTAAGCATAGATTGTGAAATTCTTCTGTATAGGCACTGACTTCCAAGTCTTTTTATCTTAGATTCTACCTCTTTTTGTGCAACTACACTTCATAATCATCAAGAAGATAAGTTTCCTTCATCTTGGCCACCATGCCTTTCTAATTGGTTATGGGGTTCTTTCCTTCTTTAGTCCTTTCATCTTGGACAAACTTCCACCAAGTGAGAAGTTCCTCTCAATCTTGTCTTAGCTATTCTTACTTTCTGAGCTTCAGTCACACTATCATACTCAAAGTGATTCTCGAGACCTTCTATCCACTCCATGATTAATTTTGGTTCCATCTTGCCACTAAATAAAGACACACCTTCTAAGGAATTACCACTCATTTCCTTCAATTCTTTCAAGAATGGCTCTTCTTGAATCACCGAGTCTAGTTCTGGTATAAGGGTATGTGCACCAAGTTGTGGACCAAAAAAGTGGACACATGTTTTAAAAAAATTCAAATTTCATATAACCCGATCTGGTTATTGAAAATTTGAAATTGTTCTCGGCTTGGTAACCAAGCCTAGAAAATATTATTAAAAAACACAATCTGTCTCAGAACCCGATCGGGTTCTAGAAATCAAAAAGTAAAAATTATACATTTATTCTCCATAACTTGATCAAGCTATAAAGAAATTAAAATAGGCTTTTCTCTGGAAGCCATAACTTCTACATACAGAGTGTGATTGACTCTGTTCAAAAAGTGTAGAAAAGATCTTGAGATGATCTAACACATTATTAACCTATGATCATCTTTAGGCATCAACATTTTTCCTGCCATCCATTTCAATCAAGTAAGGTATAAAATAGGTACTCATTATTGCCCATACATGCAACATATAGGAAAATCAGTATGCTCTTTCTCTCTCTCATATTAGAGAGAGAGAGAATATTGATTTTCCTATACGTTGCATGTATGGGCAATAATGAGTACCTATTTTATACCTTACTTGATTCAAATGGATGGCAGGAAAAACATTGATGCCTAAAGATGATCATAGGTTAATAATGTGTTAGATCATCTCAATATATTTCCTACACTTTTTGAACAAAGTTAATCGAACTCCGTATGTGGAAGTTATGGCTTCCAGAGCAAAGGCTATTTTAGTTTCTTCAAAACCCGATCGGGTTATGGAGAATAAAATGCATAAGTTTTACTTCTTCAAAACCCGATCGGGTTTTGAAGTACTTTTTTCTTTTCATAACCCGATCAGATTATTCAAAATTTAGAAACCTGATTGGGTTATGGATTGGGAAGAGCTTTGGAAAATGAACCAAAGGCTTGGAGGCTCATTTTCCCTCCATTTTTGTTCTTTTAGACATTTTTTCATCTTGTAAGATGAATTCTTGAATTTATCTTCATCAGGTTTTCAATTTGTCACCTGGATAGCTTTATAATTTTCACCATAATCTCGTATGTCTTCTTAGCTTTCTAACCATATAATTTTTTCTATTTTTGGACAACATTAGCATAGTAAACTTTAATTTTCTTTACCAGTGTCTTGATTGTCCTCACAGACATATGTCTACCATTTTTTTAATAACTTTTGATATACTTAATCAAATTAAAATAAATTACATATTATTTTTCTACACTTGATTCTATACACTTTTAAAAATAAAAAATTTCATTTTTGATTATTTTGATGCAAGTTATGCCCAGTGCACGAACAGGTACCAAAATTTTAGGATGCGATCACTTCAAAAAACACAGAAAAAAAATACTCATTGGAAAATTAGAAAAAAATACACAACTTCTAGATCTCACTCCTACTTATCATCTTACCAAAGGGATTTAAAAAATAATAAATATAACTATATCTTTTGTACCACGCATAGAAACAACTATGTTATGTTTTTCCAAAAATATCAGGAACATGATTTTATGCGCATGAGGTTTGACCCTCTTAATCTTTTTTTTTTTTAAATAGTGTTTTAGAAACTAGATTTAGAGTACTACAATTTTTATTCTTTACACATCTTCTTATTTTGAGTGTATGACCCTTAAACACCTATTCCAAGATTAGGTTTACCCAATTTCAGAAAAAATGTGTCCACTTATACCCCCTTTTTGGTCCACAACTTGGTGCACACACCCATAATGTCTTCCTCGGCCGCTGATTTACCCTTTCCATTAGATTCTCTCATTAGTTCACTGATTGTTGTAGTGCTAAGCTATACTTCTTCTAGCTTAGTTTCCATTTTGGCCAACTCTTCCTTCAGGAGTCTATTCTTCTCTTTTTACTCTTCTACATTCTTTGCCAATTCTGCATTCATCACTATTTTGTGTGAGTTTATAGATTTTGCTGAAAATAACACTCAAACAACACAAGCCCAAATCTTCTTGCTTCGATACCAATCTGATGTAAGTTTAGTGGGTCTAATGCTAGAGAGTTATCCTGACTCTGCTCTAAGGTCTCTTTCTCAGACCTTCTAGGGTATTCTAAACCCTAACCCAAGGGGAGTCACTAAGATTTTCACCCTTCACTCAAGACCCAGTCCCCCACTAACAAATTATTCCTCCATGCTTACTGAACCTACAAGGGTAGATTCATGCTCCTGGATAAACCAACTCATTCTGCAAATACTCTCACAACACCTTTCTTCATTTTTCTTACCTAACCAGACTATCACCAAGCTCGCCTAGGGTATGAACTCCACCTTCATGTCCAACACCTTTCCAACAAAAACAAAACATAAAACTATATAAAAGGCCCCCTCTTGAATCCTATCCAGGCACATGGTTCTCACCATGGATTCAAGAACCTTGAGGAGCCATGAAGTATTACTACCCAAAACGGGCCAAGAACTCACAACTTATAAAAAAAAAAAAAACTAATCTAATTGCACTTGAAATAGACAATGAAACTTACAAAAATGGAATAAAAACACACTCTAAAACTTTTATTATCTTACTTTGATCTCTATGAAAAACATGTATCCTTCAAAAGCAACATGCATCCAAGTATATATCTTGCGCTCTCCAACAACTTTCACCAACCTCAAGAATGCAGGCATGGGTGATCATTAAGCGACCTCCCATCACTTCAAATAGGTGTAACTATCCATTTAAGATGAGGTGACACATTTTAAGCCATTATAGTTGACTAGGCTGGTCATAAAAGACAAAGCCATGATTTATGGGTCATTAACTGACATTACTGAGTGCTAGTGTAGACATTATCAAGCATCAGCGTCGAGCATCGGTCAACAACCCTGAGAAATAGAGAGAAACCTGAACAAACATCCCTGAGTGACATAGTGTAACCTGAGTGACATTAGCGAGCCACATCACCGAGTGACCTGAGAAGTACCCCGAACAACATAGTGTAACCCAAGTGACATAGTGTATCCCGAGCATCAGTACTACCCAAATACTAGTGTAAACCGAGCACTTCATCTTAGTGCCATTTCAACTTCTTCGGTTGCTAGATCTTTGGTTGGATTTCTAGAGGTTTATAAACTACCTTGACACACACTAAACTAAACAAACAAACTACTAAACAACTATGGTGTTTGTTCCCCGAATTGACCTCAATCATTACAAAAGTGGTAGAACAAAACACCTTACAAACCCAAAATGCATTCTAACCTAGGTGCTCCTGCACCAAAGCGGGGAGGCAAAATTTAGGCCCAAACTGATCCTATCCCTAAACCATTTTCCTAAATAAGGAAAAGTATCTTTCAAACCACCCTTTTTGGATTTGCCAAGGTGACATGAATCATATCACCCTAACTGAGTATGGAATCAGATTGTTTCCCTCGTCAATTCATTTTGGCTTTTAGTCGAGTTTATCTGCGTGTACAGTCATTTATGTGTGTACATTCATATAGGTATGATTATGCATTCATTAACGCTATTATAACATTAAGTTATGAAATTAATATGCATTGCATGTATATAAAGATATATATGTATATATAACATTGTAACAAATAAGATAATAATTAAATTTTTATAAGACAATAATGTACATCGATGTGTATTAAGATTATTGAGAATATAATATTATGATTATATATATGTATATATATATAATGTCAGATTATTAAATAATGTTGTATATTGTTAATTATAATAATTTAATTTTAAAATATTAGTGTTTAATATTAAATTTTTATATTTCAAATATCTTATTTTAATTATAATTTTTTAAGATTTATTAGATATCATCAACTAATATTAAATATTAAAAATGTGCAATTTTAAATATTATCTTATTTAAAAAATCCAAATTTTACCTTGAGTTGGAAACCTATCATTATTCTTGAAAATATTTCTGAGTTTTATATTTAAAACTGCTTTTTACTTATTTGTGTTTTCTTTCCCAAACCCTCATCTCTTTGGTTTTTTGTTATAAGAAGAGGATTGGAGCCTCATTCTGGGTAGTTCTGGGTTTGGTGAAAAATTGTGACAAAAGAATTTAGTTGTTAAAGATGGCAATTTTTTTTTCTGTCTGTGCTAAAGAATTTGCTCTTTTTTTTTTAAATAATTGAGAGATCAAAATAGAATGAGTTTATACAAGAACCATGGGAGGTAGAGCCTCAACCATCAAGCAGTAAAGTTAGAGACACTAACCAACTAAAAATATGTAGTCATCCATCTACCAAAAAGAGCCAAAAAGGAAAGTATATAATAGTATATAGTATTCGAGATAGTATGCACTAATTGTGACAACAACATAATAATCTTCTATTGAAGAATCTCATAATGATTTTTGAACCATGTGGTGTATCCTTGTGGACCTTCAATCCACACCACCTTCTTCCGATCCAGGATCTGCATAAACATCTCAATCTTGTCAAACTAGGGACCTTTGTTGTCTATGAGTTCCTTGATCAGCTTCTTGAGCGCATCCTCGAAGGTAGTCTAATTCTCTGCAATCCTTACCCATTCAAATCCGTCTTTCATTTCATAAATGAACATAGTTTCATGACCATCCCTGAGGAAACAAAACAACTTTACCTTCTCCATATTCATCAAAAAATAGACCTGCACAACAATTTTATAACGTATGAGTTTTCAAAAAAAACCAGTAAGAGATCTATCATTTCCTTGGAACCTTTCCTCATTTTGAAATTTCTAAATAAACCAAAGAATGAAAGAAGAAAGAATTTTCTAGAATAGGTTAGCATCCTTCTTAAGCCCACAAGTAAAACCAGTAATAATATCAAGAGTACAAACATGTTCAGTAAGAGAGATTCCAAACATCAACCAGACCTCTCTAGAAAAAATCCAATCAAGAAAGATGTGTCGTGTAGTCTCAGGCTTCCTACAAACATAACATAAGTCATAAGAAACTGAGTTATTCCTAATAGGAAATATATCCAGCATGAGTTTCCACCTGAAGCATTTGACCTTAGGGGGGGATGAGAGACTTCCATAATTTCTCAAAGGTTTTTTTCCAAGCAGAGGTACTTGAGTTAACATACCAAAGGGAGTTAATGTGATCAACCACCGACGTGTCATAGTTGAGAAATCTGTAAATAAACTTGGCTTGGATCTTAGAGAGGAGGGTATCCATCCTTCCAAAGGAATGAGAGGTATCTATGAGAGTCAACATCAGTGTTCCTGGGAAGGTTGAGACAAGCACAAGCTCTTTTAATCATATTATAGGTTCTCTTATGGGAGGAAAGAAGGCCATACTCACTACTAAGATCCTCCCAGCTAATAAGATATCATGCTCCAAGATGTCCATAAGATACTTAATGACCTTATTATACCAACACCTAGTAGAAAAAACTTGGGTTAAGGCAAGGGGTTTAGAATTATGGTAGAGATTCCACCATATTTATGTCACCCCATGAAGAGTGTTCCTATAGTCAATGCTAGAGTTGACAATAAGTTTGCGCACATGATCCCAAGCTTTCCAGATGGACTTGAACACCCAAGTGCCTTGGAAGACATAGATAAACCACTGACAAACATATCACTAAAGGGGAGGGCTTTCCAAGATTTGGAAAGATTGAGGACACCATTTTTAATGTTGTTTCTGACAAGAATCTTCCAAGGCTCTTGTCCTTCCAAAACATGAAATATCCATTTGGCAGCAAGGAAAATTCCTTGCGTTATGAGATCCTTAAGACCCATCCCTCCAAGTTTCTTGTCTATGTGGCACCAGATCCATTTGACCGCATGGGCCTTTCTTTTACCCTTTCCATCAGACCAAAGAAATCATATGATAGACTTCTAGATTTCAAAAATTTGGTAGTTAGTGAACATCCAAGAAGAGGAGTAGTAAATACTATAGGAAGAAAGGATCTTCCGGCAGACTTGAATCCTACCAGCTAGATAAAAAATCCTATTGTTCCACTTGTTAATTTTTTTATCAATATTTTCTTTGACCCAAATCCACATGTCCTTAAGAGAGGGAGAGACAAAGAACAAGATACCAAGGTATCTAACTATCTTTTTGGGTCCTCCCCATGAGTATCCAAACTACTGAAGACAGTCCGGGTGTTCCTCTTTCCACCCAAGAAAAATAGATTTGGAGTTGGAGATAAGAGCTCCAGAAGCTCTACCAAAGGTTTCAAGTTTTTGATTGAGGTAGTCAATGGTATGCCTAGGGAGCTCTAGGAAGAGAGAGGTATCATCAGCAAACTAAATGTTGAGAAATTCAGAGTCATCTGGTAGCTTAATGCCATGAACTCTAGGAGATAAGTTTTCATCTCTTAGGAGGTAAAATAAGGAATATGAGGCAATAAAAAATAGAGTAGGGGAAAGAGGGAAGCCCTGCCTAATGGATCTAGTAAGTGGAATAGGCTGAGAGAAAGTCCCATTAACCTCAATCAGGGCGGAGGCATATTTAAGAAGGATTTGAACATATTTACAAAACTCTCTAGGGAAACCAAAATCTTTAAGAATCATGAGGATGAAGTCCCATTCCACCCTGTCATGGGATTTCTCAAAGTCAACAAGGAATATTGATTAGAAGTATTGGCCCATTCCATAGATTCCCAGCTAGTGACAAGGTTCTCCAAGATATACCTACCTTTAATGAACTTAGTTTGGGTAGAACAGATGAACTTGGGAAGAATTTCTCAAGATGAGAAGCTAGGGCTTTGGCTAAGATTTTATATGAGATGTTAAGGAGGGTAATTGCCCTCCAGTTTTTGATGAGGGATTTTTCCCCATATTTTGGGATAAGTTTCACAATTCCCCTATTAATGGACTCCCCAAGGGTGCTAGTATCAAAAGATTCAGAGTACATGTCATAGAGGTCTTTAGTGACCCACTCAATATTAGATTTGTAGAATTTAACAGTGAGCCCATTAGAGCCTGGGGCCTTATTATCCTTGAGAGTGTTAATGGCATCAACAATTTCTTGCATAGAGATTTTAGTCTTGAGGAGGAGAGATTCATTCTTAGAGATCCTATTAGGGATAATGTTTTTACATCTATTTCTAGCATCTTTCAATGCTTCATTCTCTTTTGAGGTAAAGAGAGTCTTATAAAACATTTCAAAAGCATCTTTGATATCATTGTTATTAAGGAGTTCCTTTTCCTCCACTATGATTTTGTGAATTCTCTCTCTACTCTATTTTTGTTTGAGAAGGTTAAAGAAAACTTTTGAGCCTTTGTCTCCAAACTGGAGCCAGTGATTATGGGCTCTAATGAAGGCACCCTTGATTTTGATATGTTGATGTTTCCTAAGGATGTCTCTAGCCTAAGAAACCTGTTCAGCCAAGGTAGAGGAGGAAGGTTGTAATTGAATTTCTTGTTCCAAGGAGTGGAGTCGATCAGTGAGAATTTTTTTCACATACCTGTAATCCTTGGCTTTCTTCTGGCCAAAAGTTCAGAATATCTTCTTCCAGGAGGAGATATTACTATTCCATCTAAGAGTGTGAGATTGGGGATGTTGATTCTACATGTTAAAGAGTCTAACCATTCTAATGGAAATTAGGACATCCTCATCTTTCAACAGGGAGGTGTTGAGGATAAACTTCTTATTGCAAGGATTGTTGTTGGAGACGAAGTTCCTAGTATTAATGATAGCTATGATAGGATAATGGTCAGATAAAGTCATCGAAAAGACAACCAATAAGTTTTGCAGGTGGTTAGGGGAAAAATAAAAGTAATCTTTATGGACATAAAACCTATCTAATCTAGAATAGATTCAGTTAGGTCCTTGTTGAAAGTTACATTAGGTCTACCATAGCACAAAGGTTTTAGATTTTTTTCCATCAAGGGGATCGAATAGCTGCATTTGTTGCTTAAATATATCCCATTGAGGATTCTCAAGACTTTCCATTCAAAAGGGATACCCCCAGCCTTATCATATTGGTTTTCAATCATGTTAAAGTCCCCATCGATAAGCCAAGAGATACCCAGGAGGGAAGCCAGCCAATTATAGAGGGATATTCTTTCCTTATAATCATTAGGTGCATATATAGATCAGACACCAAAACAAGAGCCTCTAATATCTAGGGTAGCCTAGGCCACTCTATTACATGGGGAGATGCCCCTATCCCTAATGTAATTCACCTACTTAGGGTTAATGAGAAGACCAACTTCGCCCTTTCCTTTAGGATGATTAGTGCATATTTTGATCAAATCTTTCCAAATAAAGTCAAGTGTAGTGTTAAGAGAGAACTCAACAACTTTAAGTTCTTGAAGCATCAGAAAATAAATATTTTTATGATAGTTTAGAAACATTTTAATAACAAACCTCCTATCAATCGACTCCAGACCTCTAATATTCCATGAGATGTACTTCATGGGAAAAGAGGATTAAGAGGAACTTCTAGGGAGACCATTTTGATATCCAAAAATTTTCTTATTCCTGGAACCGACATGTATACCTTTCTTCTTATCCATGGAACATCCTTTCATGAGGTCGTCATCATCCTCACTAAGCTCAATTTGATGAGTCTTACTATCAACATTTTATCCAATGTTGGACCTAGACAATTGGGACCCTAGAAAGCCAAGGAGCATTGAGCCAGACTTAATGTCTTCTAAACCCGTATTAGCATAAATAACTTCAATAACATGACTGTCCTCTATCTCACTAAGCATAGATTTTGAGGGGTTGGTGGTGTTATCATCAGGGGTAAGCCCTCCAATTGTTTTTGAATAAGGTCATTTGGGAGTCCCAGATCTGAGTATCATTCTCGTAGGGTTACCACTCATGATAAAATCACCAACACCACTAATAGATTTTTGAAATTTTTTAACCAAGGAATTTCTCAGAGTTTGAAAAGAAGTTGGTATGTCATCAATCATAGGGATGGAGTAGTTACTAATGGCCGAAAATTGGGTAGCATTCTAATCAACAAAGAAATTTTGATCCAAGGTGAGTTGTTGGGAATTTTTCCATCTTTGCTTCCTTGTTGTGACCGTTTGGAAACTGTGAGAAAGCAATTCCTCAAGATTTTTAGTGGAAGCAAAAATAAGTTTGCGGGGTTTAAAAACCATAATTGTGTTGTCAACAACCATTTTGTTCATTATATCAGATTTAAAGCCAAGAGTCAAGTCTGAGGTGGGATTATTTTAGGGTTAGCACCTTCTTCAATAGAGTGAAGATTAATTGGGTTTGAGATTGAATCCTTACTGGTGTTAGGGTTTTTAGAGGTTCCCATTAAGTTAATGTTAATCTTTTGCTTCCTGTGGTTAATAATTGGGTAATTATTTCAAATATGCCTTTCTTTTTTGCAAATAAAATAGGCATTTAATCCCCCAAGTATTTCAAAAAGGAAAAAAAAAGGTATCCCCATTGATATTAAGGTTTAGAAATGCAGGGATATCGATCCCAGGTTTAATATAAATAAGCAATCTTGCATCGAGGTTGGGCACCAATCATGTAGTTTCATCAATCTAGATTATTTTCCCAAATGGATCCAATAATTGGGGTAAAAATTCTAGAGGAAGGGAGGGGAATCCTTAATAATGACCCATCTAGGGCATGATAACATAAGAAATTCCTCATTAACCACCTCTGGAGACTAGGATAGGGCACGAAAAGAAGTTTTTCTATCCGTCCAATACTGGCATTTGAGGGCTTCGAGCTGTGACTGATGGTTGTTAAAAAAAATATTGTAGAGAAATTTTTTTAATTGCCTACAGAATGAAATCCTAAGCCCTAACTTCAAATTCTAGAGATTATGAAACCAATCATCTAAGAATTTTCTAGGCGAGCATCTCTCAACATCAACACAAGCAAAGAAGATTGCAGTATCACTTAACCTAGATTTTTCTAAAGCAATTTATTTCAAAATTTCATCATTTGGAAAAATGAAGAAGGCATTTGATGGAATAGTAGGGCTCTTACCTTCCATAGTGGGTCGTTCACCTCTAGGAACTGTAAGAAATCTCACACTAAGGGGCACACCATTACTGGACAGAGTGAGAGTCTTGGCAAAGGATTTTTCCTGGTTTGAATGAGCCTATTTGGAGGCGCTTGATGCATTAATGGCATAGCCATCTAATTTTGGCTCCATTAGGAGCTGAGGATGGGTCACACGAGTGACCAGAGAGGGTGAATTAAAATATTGATAGAAAATGAAGACAAAGTACACACAACCACCAAAAAAGAAACTAGATAGAAAGCATGAAATAAATGAATCAAGTAGAGATAAAGCGAACTGCGTGGAGGAGATTATCTCCTCCACATCATCACAGTATTGACCATGTCATCCTTCGCAACACTTTTTCATAATCACCAGTAGAGCCTTTTTAATTCAGAATTTGGTCTTTGGTTTTCATCTCTTTCAAAATTTGACTCTCCATTTCAAGGTAGGGAATCGATATTTCATAGTTATTTAAGAAATATTTAATTATAGTTAAGATCTGTATTATTCATACTAGTAATTTTTATTATATTTAGTGCATGTGTTCTTTCTTATTAAGGCTATAGTTGTAGTGTTCTTTAAACCTCTTCTTGGAATGTTTTATATTTCTTGCCTTGCCCCTTTGACTCCCTTTTGAATTATTGTTTACTCCATATGGAAACCTATGCCTATGTATGACTGGTATGTTATTTATTAATACTTTTCATGAAACTTTTCTTAGACTTTTTTCATACCACTAATACCTCCCTCATAGGTGGTGCCACTTTCATGGTGGTGGTTTTATTATTTCTTTCAATAGTCAGACCACCTTCTTTATTTATGGTCGATGCCCTTTCTTAGTTTCAACACAAATTTATATTGGATGTTTTTATTTCATTTGGGCACATAGGGATTGTGTTTGACTTAAGATCTTTTATCCCTTATGCAATGTTAATTTTTATGGTATTAAACTATTTTCTTGTGTTTTATTTTAAAACTTGCTATGGCTCATTTTGTGCGCCCAATTCATGGGATTGGATCATTGTTCTTTGTGCCTTGGAAGGCCTCCTTTCAAGAAAATAGTAATAACCCTATGGATAATGTTTTTCCCTTGAAACCCATTCCATATTTGAGGGAAAAGCCTATTATTTTTTGTTAAATTAAAACCAACTCTTCCCTTGGTTTAGACACAGCTCCTCTCCTCCATATGTTGTGCAATTATCATGGTGGTAAACTGAGTTTTTTTTAGTCATATGAACTCGGACTTTTTGTTTGGTAGTCACTACCTTACCCTTAATTATTCCAACACATCCCTTTATTTTTTTTGAATCCTTAATTATTGGGGTCTCTTATGGTCTATTAAGAGGTTGGTTGGATTGTCTTTATACTAGAATAAATCTTTACTTTATCTTTATGGTTGGTGTTTTTCTTAAAATACCAACATGGATTTTTCCTATCTTTAAAATGCAAGCATCTTGTGTGTGTGTGTGTGTGTGTGTGTGCGCGCGCACGTGCGCGCGCGTGTGTGTGTGTGTGTGTGCACGTGTGTGTGTGTGCGCATGCACGTATGTGTGTGTGTGTGTTTATACAAAGTTAATTAAATACATTTTATTTGATTTGATATATAGAAACACACACACAGATTAAATTTATATTCAAAAATAGATTTAATTTATGTTTCTAAATAAATTTAAATTTGTATCTTTATAATAAAATTTAGTCTATCTTAATAATTGAATTAATTTAATATTATACTACATTTAATAGTTAAAAGGATCTAGATATGGAGGAAGGAGAGATTGCTAGAGCCGAGGAAACCCCAAGTAATAATAATGATGAAACATTTGTCTTCTTTACTGATACTTGCAAGGGAAGAGAGAAGGGCAAGATTTTGAAGAAGAAAGGACCGCCAGAGATTGGAGATGGAATCATTGTTAAAAAGAAAAGAAGTAGACCTCCTCACACTATTGGGAACCCTAAACTATCTAAGACCTAAAGAGTTGATATTCCTAAATGCTTCAAAGGATTTAGGAAATCCATGGATACTGATAATTAGGGGATGAACATGATTATCAATTGTGCATCATGGAATGTTAGAGGGCTTGAGGCCTCTGAAAAGAAATACGTGGTTAAAATACTACTTAATATGCAAAAAAAATTGGATATTCTCATGTTTCAAGAGGTCAAGGCAATAGGATTTGAGCTGTATATTACCCTCAAATGCATCTGGAAATATGAAAATGCATTCTCAACTAAACATCTCAGAGGAAAGGGTGGGACCTCCATTCTGGTTGGACCTAATTGGAAGAAATTTGTCCAAGAATGGGGAATATTACCCTGCAACATAGCAGTATGGGTCATATTCAAGATAGATGACACATAATTTGGTGTGTGCTCAATCTATGCACCAAATGAGCACAGTGACATAGTTAAGTTATGGAGGTGGATGCTAGATCTAAGTAGCATTCCCTTGATCCTAGAAGGAGACTTCAATATGATAGAGAGGGCTCAAAATAAAATTGGAGGCCTTAGGTTTGATTGGAGAGGAAACAAACCTATTTTTTGAAGTAGGATGGTCAAAAAATTGAAGCTATTTGATCCATTGGCAGGAAAGAAAAGGGATTCTAAAGGAATCTGGTTTACCTCGTCAAACTTTCAGAAAGGTGATAAAAGGATATAATCTAGATTAGAAATATTCTACCTCAATAAGCATCTCTTTAGCTGCCCCCCCCTCTGGATGATAATTGTGTTAAATTCTTCCCTTTCACACTTTCTAATCATCACCCTATATTCACCTTTGTGCAGATTATCAATGATCAAAGATCTGAGGCAGTTAAGAAGAAAGGGTATGCCCTTAATAATTCCCTCATTAAGGATGTAGATGTTCAGGAAGCAATCAAAATCATAACTTGGTATAATGAGCAAGTTTCTCAGCATGACTTTGACATTGATAGATGGACCCAAACCACAAATTCCTACAAAAGTATGCTCAAAGAAGTAGGGAAAAATAAGGCTAAGGACTCTAGAGGCAGAGAATACAAGCTAGTGGAATCTTTGTAAGAATCAAAATCTTAGATTTAGGGTTCTCCTTCCAACCCTGATTTTCTTAAAAAGGTGATACTCTATAGAGACAAAGGTTCCAAATTCTTCTTTCATACATTAAAGAAGAAGGAGATAAGAGATAAAATTTCTTGTATTAGAGATCAGGATAAAGCTATCACTTTTCAGGAAGAGATTATTATTACTTTCTCCAAGTTCTACAAAGAGTTGTTTACTTCAAAAGTATTTGGCCTCGCGATGGAATCTGCTAGAAACAAGATTAGGGATATCATCCCTAAGAAGGTAGATGAGGAAGATGAAACATTGTTAAATAGAGGACTATGAGTAGAAGAGATTCAAAAATCCATTACGAATATGGATAATGATAAAGTTCCAGGCCCAGATGGTCTGGCTATTGAGTTCTATAGGGTTAATATTGATTGGATTGGTTAGACCCTTCTCAATGTATTCAATGAGGCCTTTAAAGAAGGCACTCTTGGCCCTATTCTGAATGTAGGAATCATCAAAATTATACCTAAAAATAGAGATAGGATTATAATTAAAAACTAGAGGCTGATTACCCTACTCAATGTTTTCTACAAAATACTAGCTAAAGCATTGGCACTTAGGATTGAAAACTTGCTTCCCAAGGTTGTCAACAACACTCAAACTGGGTTTTTGAAGGGGAGATACATCCTTGAGAACCTCATAACATGCTGGGAAGTGATGGATTGGGCCAAGGTGTTTGGTCAACAAAGTGTTATTCTCCTCATTAACTATGAGAAAACATATGACCGAATTGAGTGGTACTTTATCCTTATGATGCTAGAAGCATTAGGATTCCCACCCTACTATTTCAAAATGGTTTATGTTATCCTCTACAGTGTTGAGGTTGTGGTAGAAGTCAATGGAGTTAGATAAGAATTTTTTGGACTATCTAGATCCACTTGACAAGGATATCCCCTTTCCCCCTCCCTGTTTGTCATTGTTGCTGACTCCCTCCACTACCTTCTTAGAGATGACACTCTGTCTTTGAGAGTTAAAGGTATCCTCCTCCCCAATGATCTAGAAGTCTGTAGCATCTAATTTTCTGATGACACCTCCATTCTACTGCACCTAGATGAATATAACATGGGAAATCTCATGACTAAGATGAACATATTCTTCCTAGCATTAGGCAGTAAAGTTTCTATACCCAAATCTATTATGTTAGGTTGGGTTCACAACCCCCAACTTGGTGGGGTAAATATGAATTTATGTGGGGAGGACCTGATCATGTGGATAGATACTTGGGTATTCTTTTTGTTGTAAACCCCAATATCAATCAAATGTGGGGATGGATTAAGGAGAAGATTAGTAGAAAGCTTAACAAATGGGACAACCTTCTCTCATTCCCTAGGAGGTTTCAATTTGGTCAGAAAATACTTTCCTCTTATCCAATCTACTTCTCATACACATGGATTTTTGATCAACAACAATCCAATACTATCCAAAAGTTTATCAGAGACTTTCTTTGGTCAGATGATAGAGGTAATAAAAGGACACATGCATTTCATGGCAATGGTGTACCAGAGATAAATCTTGGGGGTCTAGGCCTCAAGGATCTCAGGATGTAGGGTATTTCTCTAGTTGTTAAATGGATTTCAAAGGAAGTTTATAGGGAAGAACCTTGGAAAGTTTTGGTGAGAAATAATATGTACATGGCTCATCCTAACAAACCAAAAGGGTGGCATAACTTATGCTTCACTGATATTCTCACAATAGAGACCAATGTTTCTATACAGTGTTCTAATGTCTTCAAAAGTATTTGGAAAGGGTGGAAATATGTGAAACATCTCCTATGTAATAATGACCCAATTGAAAAGAATGGTAAAGTCTATAGTCTCAAATCCATTCGGTGGAATCTTAAACATGGCAATAAACCCCTGGCTCTTCTACAAGGATATTCAACTAGAATGTGGGAAAATAAAGGTGTTTTTACCTTCCAAGATATGATTAAGAAAGGAGATCTATCTTCCTAGGAACAAATTGAATCATGATTCAATATCCCCAAATCCCAATGGAGAACATATTCCTTAATCTCTTCTACCCTTGATACCATTAAACCTTTTAGTGGTTTTTTCTCAACTTCCTGCTGCACCTTCCAGCTCATATGGCCTACTAACACTCCCCTCCACCTTGGTAAATCCAAGTATATATACCAACTCCTCACTGTGGACTCTGAAATTTTTCCCATAATGTATCAACCCCAAATGGGGTCTTTAGGTGCAGGAATCTGAATGGAACAAATTCTTCAAGATCCTTTGGAGTAGACCCTTGGAGCCAAAGATTACCTATTTTTTGTGGAAACTCTTTCTTCATAAACTTCTATTCAAAAATCCTAGGGGGATCACAATCCTTGTTTTTTCTATAAACAACAAGATTCTATTACACGTCTTTTTTCCTATAAAATCTGGAATACGTTTGGTTCCATGAACATTATCTCAGGTTCCATTAGTAGCAACAAATTTTGTAACACCTTCTAGTCTATCGTATCTTCTGTTATTTTATGGAACATTTGGAAGGATCAGAATAATGATGTGCTTGTAGGAAAGGAAAAGAATATTACTGAGGCTCACAAAAGGCTCATCTTTCTTAACATTGCATTGCAGGTCACCATGGTGATTAAGATGAAAGAGAGCAAGTTTCTTCAAATTCTGAGAGAAGGAAAGACCACCATAGAGAAAGATGAGATTGCTCATGGGTATACCACCATGAAGACTAAGGAGGAGGTTGATGTTACCCTTACAAAATTCATTTAGCAACTAAACAATTTGAGTAATGGAAGGAGAACAAGGAGTCATGAAAGAATGCAACAGACCTCAGAGGCAGAGCTCACGAGATGATTGGGTACAATTCGGTCTCTCCGAACTCCAATGATGTAGAAGAAAAAGATGAGGCCCAATCTACTTAGCTATTAACAACAACAATTTTTTTATATATGTGATAGTTATTATATAGTGTAATATCTGGTAGTTTTGATTTTAGTAGCACTGAGAGTCTAGTGATATACTGTTAATTTTGTACTAAGAAACTCCTTACCGATAAAGATGTAAATCTATTTATACTTTGTATGCAATAGAAAAAAGTTAGTTTAAACTATATTTAAATATATGTAGCATTAAAATAATCATGTTATGAAATTTAATACGTATATGCATTTTCCTCATTTGATGAAAGGTTTATTAGTGTTATTTATATTTAGTTTTCAAAGTTTGTTGTCAGGGTCATCCTATATGTGATGTAAAGGCTAGGGGTGCTCTAAATTGTACTGGTCTTGTTTATACAATCTTTGTGTTTAAATATCATTATGATGAGGTTTTGTGACTTATTTGTGATATTATGTAATTATGGAGATATTTTATGAAGCTTAAGAGCCTAGTGTATAGTTAATAATCAAAGAGAATTCATAGAGGTCATGTGAAAATGTAAGTAATGTGAAATCAAAATATGGTCAGTTACACATGGGTATAGTGATGTGGTTTTATTTTCTTATTATGTTCCTTGATGATTTATAGGGGAGGTTAACTTGGTACATCTTAGGGGAGTGGCTTACAATAGGGGTTTGGGGCCCAAAGTGGCTAGTCCAGAGTAACCTTTTGTAGGTTGTTAAAAGTGATAACTTAATAATAAATTTGGGGATAACATTAAATAATACTAATTAAGGATGCCTCACCCATAACTTGAGTTCTTGTATAGGCTAAGGATGAGAATGAGATGATACCTAGAGGAAAGGTATGATTAGAGTTCCTTGTCTTCATGAGAGGATATTATGGTTCTGCATGGGTCTTTCTTGAGGGTCCAAGGTCCTAGAGAGACCAGTCTAGGGTAGCTCAAGTAGAAGACCATGAGATGACACTCCCCATTTATGTATCCTAGGTCTCCTTTGTAGGTGTTTTGGTTTCCTCTGGTATCTGTTGTTTTTATCTTTACTGTTGTTTTCATAAATCCTTGTGTTGACCTATGTTTAAGTTATGTACCATCCTTGTACTCCTTGTTCTTGTATGTATGTATGGGGTTTTATTTCTATCTCCTCATCATAGTGGGGTGGGCCTCTGGGTTTCACATGGTTGGGTGGTAGTGATTCTTCTACCATCGAGGCCTAATTTTCATGTTCATGCATTTGGATAGTTCTTGAATGTGGTTACCATGTATTTTTATTAGAGGAATTTATGTATGTTTTACCATGATTTGTAATTATATATTGTATCATATGATGTATTGGGTAATTCCTATAGGAATAGATATAAATGTATATACATATATGTAATTTGTAATTACAATTCATAATTGTGATCCCTATAAACATGTACAGAGGACTTTTAAACTTATGGATGACATTGATGTAATATTTGAGGATCTTTTAATATGTTCCATGGTATCAGATGATTTAAATGTATACTTTATTTCCTTAATAATAGCTGTAATTTGCATTATGACAAATAAAATAACTAGGAACATTTGGATTTGGGTCCAAAATAAACATTACTTAATTCACTTGATTATGTTCTTATTTAATTATTTAGTATTGTTTTCATTTAAGTAGCGACATCATGGGAACCCTAGAGGATGTAAATTATATCTAGAGTTGCACTACTAAATGATAAAACTACATTTATTATGTTAATGAAAAATGTTAGATTAAAATTGCTTCTGTGTTTATTTATTTTTTAATGTAACCCTTTAATTGTACTTGTATGAATCCTTTTATAGAAAAAAAATTGTTTCATCAACTTTAAGTCTAGTTAGAAGGATAGAGATGTTTTGGCTTGGGGCCCTACTCCAAAGGGTGAATTTACTACTGATTTTGGATACCAAGAGTTGGATAGGAAGATCCATGGAAGGGATGGTGTGCCTTGGTGTAAATAGGTTTGGAATTGATTTTCTTGGCCTAGGTGCAATTTTTCCTTTGGCTGGTTTTCCAAAGTAAATGTCTCACTTGGGAGAATTTAAGAAAGAGGGGCTTCCAAGGCTCGTTTAGATGTGCCCTTTGTAAGAAAAGTGAAGAAAGTGTGACCCACCTTTTCTTTCAGTGTTCTTATGCTAGATAGGTTTGGTAAATGTGGTGAGGAGCATGGAATCATTCTTGTGTTCATGCCACTTCTTTAGTGGATTTTTGGGAAAACCTACGCTATCCTCTAGTCAAATCTTCTTTTTTGCAGATTGTCTAGCTTCTAGGTCTGACTTTCACCATCTAGAATTTATGGTTGGATAGGAATAGGAGGATCTTTCAAGATTTAGAAATGATAAGTGTACTTCTCTAGGAAAAAAAATTCATCTAAACTTTAGGAAATTATTCTTGCAAAATGTGATGTTACTAGACATGTGGATCCTTTTGATCTAACTGTGATAAAGAATTTGAATTTAGTCGATAGTAGAGTTTTCTCATCTACTAGAACGCAGCTGAGATAAGTCAAATAGAAAATTTGTAGAGATGGAAAGTGAATCCCTCCTCCTGAGGAAACTCTAAAAGTCAATACTAATGGGTCCTCTAGAGGCAATCCCGAACATGCGAGAATTGTTGGTGTTGGTAGGGATATTAGGGGAAATGTTGTTTTCTTCTTCTCTACTTATAAGGGATGTCACTCTGATATTCTTAGGGAGGCTATAGCTATTCTTTATTCTATATAAAGGGGATTATTTATTGGTTAGAGGAGGATTGTTTGTGAGTCAAACTCTTATATTGTGGTTGATATATTGAATGCTCAACATCTAAATGAGATTGATTGGAAATTTATTTTTGTCACATTCTACAAGAATGTGATAGGGTGGTTGACTGTTTGGAAAAGTGGGCTTCACAGAACCCAAGTGGGTGGGAGATAGATAATTGGGGCCTATTGAGGCTAGAGCATAAGGAGATATTAGACAGGATAATTAAGGAAGACAAAATTATTTAGTTGTACCCTTTGTGTGTTATTTTGAGTGGATGATTCATCTGGGTTTGGCCTGGGGCCTTATATTTGTACTCTTTGGTTTGTTCTAAATAAATTAGTTACCCCTTTTTTCAAAAAAAAAAAACTTTAAGTCTAGTTAGACATTATTCTCATGGGTTCCCAAGCAGGTCTTTATATCCCCCTTGACTTTTCTATGTATTTCTTGGCCATTATCTATACCTACATACCATAATGTCCCACAACCATCAAATTCCAATAATATTCCACATTCTTCATGATCACACATGTTCAATACCAACATAACCACCATAAAACCTTTAATAACCTTGCACAAAGTGTTACATCCTTACAAAAACTTTCCTTCATCAATCAATCCAAATATAAAATCCATACTTGTAATATTTCTAGTCCATTATCACATAATATCATTCATTCCATCATCCCTCAATACATTTTAATAGCTTCCTTGGAGACATACAATAAAAAAGGTGATCCCTTGATTCGTGTTAAGAAATTGCAAACCTTATGTATTGACTTCTCTAATGATTATAGACTTATCGCTAATTTTTTTACCAGGACATTTAGAGATAAGGCCTTACAATATTTTTTTCTTTGCCTCCTTATTATATTGATTCATTTCAAAAAAATCCAATGCTTTCATTCAAAACTTTTAAAATAATATTATTCCTCAAATTTATTTAATTGATTTGATTCATTGTAAGAAAGGTGTTAAGGAAAAAGTGACTAATTTTATTGGTATATTCAAATATTTGCAAGCTCAAATTTCTTATCCTATGCCTAACATATATGTACACTATATTTTCATTTCTAATTTGCAAAAATACCTTAGAAATACGTTACTATTATTTGAATTTACCTCTTCTACCTGAATGTTTGTAATACTTCATATTTATCAGCATCAGGTAAGCCAATTTGAGTCATCAACTCCAATGGATCTAGTTGATAAGAGTGATTCCTCTCAAAAATCATCTCAACAGTTTGAAAATCCCAACAAAAGTTTCATCAATATCAAAAATTATTTCAACAATGTTGATGCATAAGTGGCATCAACATTAGGTGTGCATCCTTTGTCATCTATTTCCAAACCATCTCACATAGCTCTTTTTGAATCTTTGTATAATGTAATGTTAAAGTTTATTACTATTAATTCTTTTAAAATTACTCTTGTCAAACCAAGAAACCATTCCAAACCATTTACAACTTCCCATGATCCCAAATTCTTTTGTCACTGTGATTGTTACCCTGGAGAATATATTGAGAAGTGTTATCATTTGAAGCATCCTATCAAAGGCCTTGTAGATTCCAATACCATAATAGTTGAAGGTGTCATTGATAATGGAAATAATTTATTTGCACCCTCCAACCAAAACTTGAACATCTATACACATCCTTTTCCTTCCCACTTTGCCAATACCATTGATAGAACTAATTCATAGACTTCTTCTGGAACGACATTGATGAGCCTAGTTACCCTAGTCCTATAGAGGTTGATGTTATGTGTAGTGTAGTCCACAATGTTGTTAATATCTTTGACCAATAAAAACCTAAACCAAAACCCAAGTCTAATCTTTATCCTTGCATTACATTTGATTCTAAGGAGACTATTAATGCACCTAATGGTCCTCTTTACATTTCTACAAAAAATAGTGATAAGTCCTCTTGAGAAGTACTTATTGATCCTACTTTCATGGTGAATGTTATGAACATGGAACTTATTTTCACAATTAAATTTCATCAAGACTCCTATGAAAAATTAATGCTATGATTAATAATTTCAATGGTTTTACTTGTCCTACCCATGGTTCCATTACTCTTCCCATTGAACTTGGTAAAAAATTCTTAGATGTCATGGTATTTTCATCCCAAATTCTGATCGATTTCAAGTGAGACTTGGATTACCTTGGCTTACCTCCATGAAACATATTTATTTTCCTATCCATAAGTTCCTTACATTTCCCCATGATGGATAACTTATCATGATCAATCATATTCTCTATCAACTTTAAGAAAGTCCTAGAAACTTTAACCTTGAATTCATTTGGTCTAACATGCCTTAACCTTTACAACCTCATTAAGATCATTTCTTCCTATCTTACCAAAATAACATACATGAATTGGTTTCCAAATTGAGAAATCATAAGGATGTCCCATCTCCTTTTCCTAGAAATGGACTTCTTCCTGCACCTTCTATTCATCCTTATGTTGTCGTTACACCTCCTATATCCTACACACAATCAACATCCTCCATCTCTCAATATATTAAGGTTCCTTATGTTCATCCTCCTAAGGAAGGAAAATAGACAATGTTGATTGATCCTAAACCTTCTCAAATATGAAGAAAAACCAAATGTAATGGGTGTGCTCGTGATCACCACTGTAGATGCCATGCTAGGGCATATAGTTTTTCTTACCAAAACTATTTCTTCCCCTAAGACACCTCATAATTCTTTGCATCCCTTTGATCAACCTAAGAATAGGCCAAGGGAGGAAGTTAATCTTCAGAAAATTAAATTGTCTAGACATGATGATTCTACTTTTTATATTAAGGATCCTATTGTGATTAATTTATATGATGAACATACTCTTGATGATGAAACTAATGTTAATGATGCAAATGATGTTGATACTAATGATTCTAAAAATATGCATGAGGTTATTGAGATTAATCATGAATTATCTTCCAGGTTTTCCAAAGCATTATCTCTTTCTCCTTGTGACAAAAAAGTGTCTCATTATTAGAGAATGGTCCTTATTTAGAAATTGTAGTAGCTCTATCTACCAAACTCAATCTGCTCCTCTTGCATTTTGTCAACCTTTCCTAAATAATATTGAACAAGAAGGGTTTACAGATGATACAATTTAATATATGATCTTATGTGGTGGAATATTTTGTGTTTTTTTGTTTGTAATGTGCTTCCCCTATGATGTGTTTCTTGCTTGTTATATGTTATGTTAGATTTATTCAAGTGAATTTTTCTTCCTTATTGGTGCAATGTGATAAAGGAATCAAATCTATCATGATATTCCTCTATTTATATCTCATTTCTTCTATGTGTCATATATCATGTCATACATGTACTATTATAGTAAATGTACCTTTGTGTTGTTTGATTTGGGATGATGAAAAGTAGTAGTAATTATATTTATTTTTGGTCTTTGCAATGTTGACCCAAAAATATGTGTGTTTGTTTCTCTTATGTGCTCTTCTTCCATTGTGCTCATAATTATCATACTTTTGGGGGATGAGGTCAAATTAATACAATTATAGTTGATTTACATGAGTTGTCACATATGCATACTGACCCAGAGTTAGTAGATCCCTTTGTGCTATTTTTTTAGGTGTTTATTGTAAGGAAACATGCAACCAACATATGATAATTTCCACATAACCCATTTAAAATTTCAAGAAAATAAACACTTTGAATCCAAATGAAAGAGAATAGAAACATTCCCAAAAAATTGTGACACAAGATATACGTTGGGAAAACCCTCACGAGGGAAAACCTAGCCTCCATCAGTCATGTTTTATTAAACAATGCAACATTAAAATACACCATGAAAGCATTCGATGTCCCAGCCATCAACAAGAACCCTATGTAATGATTCACCAAGGATGTCTTGGAAAAAGGGTAAAACATACACAAGAATATATGGAACAAATTTTTTTGAGATAAAATTTTTAACCATGTGAAATGTAATGCCCTGCCAAGTAACTCGTGAGGACAACATCTAAACAAGACTTAAAGACGTGAAATTTTTTTTAAAGTAAAGTACAAAAAAGTAAAATTAATGATTACATGAACCAGTTAATAAATGTGGAAGCAAATAATTTAATAATTAACATTAAAATTATTAATGCAATTTTAAAAATGCAATCCTTGATCTAACCTATGTCCTCTAGGGTCCCCTTGATGTCACTACTTAAACACTGGTAACATAACACTTTAATCTTAATTTAAAATCATAAGGAATATTGAATAGTTATCATGACCATAACTATTTGGTATTTCTAAGTACATTTTAGAACACCAAATTTAATGTTCCTAATTATTTCAACATAATATTAATAAGATCATTTAAACATAAGAAACTAAAACATAAATATAATTCGTACAATTATAACTCATTTATAACACCATTATATTTGTTACATCATTGATATCTATATTAATTTTCACTACTAAATTGCATGTTACAAGTAGATAATTTGGATAATAATAACATCTCTTACATGAATTATAAGTACATGGTATAAGTAAAATTACATTTGAAAATGCAATTGCATTCTCTACTTGGTATATACCAATACAGTTAGTGGCACAATGATCCAGTTACATAGTGTAATTACAAAATGGAAAAATAACTCCAAGAGGCTAAGGTATGAAGACAACATCCATGAACCACTGCAAAAATGAAGGAAGATACTTTTCCTTGATGGAATAATAACCACTACCACCCGGCCATGTGGAAACCTAAGGCCCACCTCATTGTGCTAAGAAAATAGACACTAGACCCCACACATACAAACATCCAAATGGAAGGAAGGGATGGAACATCGATACACTAGATGGAAAAAGGGAAATAAGGCTCTCCAAAAACATACAAGGAAGTTTCATCACATAACTCTTTATCATGGGTTACCCTGGATGGTCTCTCTAGACCCCAAACCTTAAGTAATATCATATGTAGAATTAGATAATCCTTTTGTGTGGAAAAGGAATCTGATCATGTCATCTCACTACCTCTCCCAGATGGACATACATCTTCTCCCACTCCCATCCTCATCCTATAATAACACTCAAGGAATGGGAGATGAATTAATTATTACCCTTTTAGTCTAATACCTAGTTAATTTTGTTAAGTTATCACTTCTAGATAACCTACAATAGGTTACCCTAAACAACCACTTAAGGGCCTCGAATCCCATTGTGAGTTACTTCCCCACTATGCTTCTAGATAACCTACCCTTAAATCTATCAATAAAAAAACAAGTCATGGGTTTAAACATAGTCAACATGCCACTATGCAAACACTCTTTTTGGAATCATTCATCATATAACTATCGAATCTCTATAATTTGTCTATTAAGACATAAGCCCTTGTGTTCATACAAGCCTACAATCAAGGCACTAGGTAAACCACATCATGAGACTTCTCACATTCGGACATGTAAAATACTAAATAATACTAAGATACCAATTCATTCCCTTAGCCTCTGGTACAGAAGGATAATCAATACATAAATAAAGGGTGAACAAATCCTATATCTAAATAGCATTTTCATGTCACACAATGATGAACATGACATACTTGAACTTTGCTTGAATAAACAATTAACCACACCAAAAAACTAATCCCCATCCTTAATGCAATTATTTATCTAGTGTAATTTGATAAATAAGGAATATACATATATTTATAATTTCCATATTGTAATTAATTTAAATCTACAAATATTTAAATATAATTTATTTTATATTGATTTGAATCTATATTTATAAACCTGCTAACTTGAAAACTCTACTTCTATCTATCTATCTATCTATCTATCTACCTATCTACCTACCTACCTCCCTACCTACCTAACTTCCTATTTTCCTGCCTACCTACTTGCCTCTCTCTCTCTCTCTCTCTCTCTCTCTCTCTCTCTCTCTCTCTCTCTCTATAGACACCCTAAAATGGACAGACTTGCGACTTGACATTAAAATCATTAATTTTCATCTATTAGTTAATGGTTTTATAATCATTAATTAATCATCTATTTTCGTCCAAATTCATTTCATCAATTAATTAATGGTTTTCAATCATTAATTAATCATCTTTTTTCTTCTAAATTCATTCCCCAAGTCATCTAATCAAATTCCCAAAATTAATTAAATAATTAATTTTATTTAATTAATTAATCTTAATTGATTAGTTACCATTAATTAATTAATTAAAATCAATTTCCTATAGTTTAAATAAAAATATTTAAACTTACTAATTAAATTCTTTCAGTTAAATTAATTTAATTTCATTCAATAATACAATTCTAAATAAAAAAGAATTCAATTATCTCACATGTTGAAAAATTTAAATTAAAAAATGAATTAAATATTCATTTATTTTCAAAGAGATAAATTTAATTAGATCACATGGGTTACTCCACCCATCTCTCCAGTTCACATACGTAACTCCACCCACCTCTTCAGCTCTAAAAGGTAACTCAAAATTATCTCTTCAGTTAACCAAAATCTCTCCTCTCTCTCAGTTGAAGAGGTGGAGGTTACTGAGGGCTTCTCCAGTTCCCTTTGATCTCAAATTTTCATCTTCCTATCTCTGGGATTGATCTCAACCATTCATCTCATTCTCAATTTCTATATAAAAAACCCTTCATAACCATTTGAAGGATCCAGGATTTCAAGCTCACGTGCGCCATTACTCTGTCAGATTGGTTCTAGCATTCAAGCCATCTTGCGGTCACGCACATTTTAATAGTATATTCTCGACGCTCCCAAGTCATAGTCGCTGCCCACACCAATACTGAGCATGAAAAACAACATTTCAGAAGGAGTAGAAAGAGACAATAGAAGCTTCAAGCAATTAGGTTTGCATTCATTTTTTTTCCTTTTATTTGCTTGTACATTTTATTGATACGTTAAGTGTTTGTTATTAGTAGTTTTTGTATTTATTTCCCCATTGCAAACTGGTGCTACTAACCCTCATACTTGGAAAGCAAAGGAACCACGATCGACCGTGTATATTTTGGTGAACCTGATGTGAATCAAACAACTTGAATATCCCTTGGAGACAATAGATAGATCTTTTTAGCCATGTCAGTACGATTTCAAAATTCTTTTCTATGTTTTTTTCTCGATATCTTTGTAATTTCACAATCGCTGGTTCTATACCACAATTGATGGAATTTTGATGCAATTGTTTTTTTTATTACTGCAATTGTTGAAAGGTTTTTGCAAAAATTTTCTGTCTCTATTCACAAGTCTATTTTCTTGCTCTGTGCCACAATCATCCTATCGGTGCCGCAATCGTTATCATTTTACTGCAATCACTCACAGATTGCCACAATTATCCAATCCGTGCCACAATCACTGATGCTTTACTGCAATCAGAAGTACTTTTCTACAATTTCCAAAATATCTCCACAACTGATTGTTATTTTCCACAATTTCCATTGCTTTACCGCAATTGCCAGAAATATTGCTTATCCGATCCAAAACCTCTATCAATTTGTTTTTAATATGACATTTTCTTGTTTTCTGTGCAGGACTGGACACAACACTGAGAATAGAGAAGGGTAAGTCTTTGTGAGCATCAAACATTTCAAAGATTTTTTTCAAAGTTGCACATACTCTCATTTGTGAATATTTTTTGTGGGGCTAACTTGTCTAAACAAAGCAAACCTAAAATCAATTCACTTGTCAATTTGGTGCTTAAAAATAAAATTGTATGCAATCATCTTGAACCTCACATTTACACATTGGTGCTTTAAAATTGATGTGGAGGTTAAGAATTGAACAAAGGCCAACAAACATTTCAAATTTGGTCATTAAAATTGAACGAGCAATCAACACCTACTTTTGGGCTTAAAACTGAATACTTATGCTTGTATGGTGGTTTAGCTTAGTTCACATTTCAACTTTGGGGTTTAAGCGATTAACCTTGTGTCTTGAGTTTTGGGTGCACTTGCACAATCTGTTAGCTTAAACACCTTTATATATTTTTAAAAGGCCTATCCAGGGAATGTGCTTCTTCCTTAAAGAATGACCTTAAACTGATAATCCTTCCGATCAGTATATAAACAAGATGCGAACCAAAGTTCAATTTTATATCTAGCCAAGCTCGGGCGAGGTGTGTTGATGATTGTCGAGATCGGGTGAATATCCCTAATGATCCAACGTGGTCAACTAGGCTCTTAAGTGGGTCACACATGTACAAACTGATTGGATAAATGCCACAGACCTTACTAGAACCTATTGTAGACACCCTAAAATGGACAGACTTGCGACTTGACATTAAAAACATTACTGTTCATCTATTAATTAATGGTTTTTTAATTGTTAATTAATCATCTATTTTCTTCTAAATTTATTTTCATCTATTAATTAATAGTTTTTTTAAATTGTTAATTAATCATCTATTTTATTCTAAATTCATTTCATCTATTAATTAATGGTTTTCTAATCGTTAGTTAAACATATCTTTTCTTCTAAATTCATTTCCCAAATCATCTAATCAAATTACCAAAATTAATTAAATAATTAATTACCATTAATTAATTAATTAAATTCAATTTCCCTTAGTTTAAAATGAAATATTTAAAATTACTAATTAAATTCTTCCAATTAAATTAATTTAATTTCATTCAATAAAGCAATTCTAAATAAAAAAGAATTCAATTATCTCACATGTTGAAAACTTTAATTAAATAAATGAATTAAATATTCATTTATCTTCACATGGGTTATCCCACCCATCTCTCCAATTCACATGGGTAACTCCACCCATCTCTCCAGTTCACATGGGTAACTCCACCAACCTCTTCAGTTCTAAAAGGTAACTCACAATTAGCTCTTCAGTCAACCAAACTCTATCTCCTCTTGACCAATTAAAGAGGTGGAGTTTACTGATGGCTTCTCCAGTTCCCTTTGGTCTCAACCGTTCATCTTCCTATCTATGGGATTGATCTCAACTATTCATTTCATCCTTAATTCCTATATAATAAACCCTTCATAACCATTTGAAGGATCCAATATTTCAAGCTCTCGTGCACCATTACTCCGTCAGTTTGGTTCTAGCATTCAAGCCATCTTGTGATCACATACACATTTCAAGTATCAAATTATCGACACTTCTCAAGTCATAGACGCTGCCCACACCAATACTAAGCATCAAAAACAATGTTTCGGAAGGAGTAGATAGAGACAACAGAAGCTTCAAGCACTTTGGAGTTTGCATTCATTTGTTTTCCTTTCTTTGCTTGTACATTTTCTTGGTTACGTTTAAGTATTCATATTAGTAGTTTTGTGTATTTGATTTCTATCATTGCAAACCGGTGCTACTAACCTTAGCCTTTGGAAATTTTGGGAACTATGAATCATGAAAAAGACGTACATTTTGGTAAACCCGAAGTAAACTTATAGCCCGCATGAAATTTGATCATATCTTTCAAACCGCATGGAATATGTTTATGAAATTTTTTTTGCAAGTTGATGCTTATCTAAGGAGGCTCCAAACAAAAATTCAGATTTTTTTGAGTTTTTTAAATTTTTTTATAAATTTTCTATGATATTTCACAAAAAAAAATTTTTGGTCACAAATCAAAGTTTCTTTTCAAGAAAATTACATTTTTGGAAAGGTATTGAAATTATAGAGGGGGTTTATTCTATGTGATTTTAATTTCTATGAAATTATTTTGCAAAAATAATAGATCTTTTCAAACAGGTCGTTTCTGATAAAATGGATCCCTAGGGCACAAATTATGGAATTATGATCTAAAATTTGTTTTGAAGGTATTATTTGATGTAAGAAAGCTACAGTCCAAAATTTAGATTTTTCTAAATTTTTTACGATGTTTTATAAAAAATTTATGATATTTAATAAAAAATTAATTTTGGACACAAATCAACATTTCTTATCAAAATAGTCACATTTTTGGAAAGGTCTTGAAATTATACAGGGAATTTATTCTCTATTATTTTATTTTTTCTGAGAAATATTTTCAAAAAAAGAAAGATCTTTGAATTTGTTTTCTTTTTGTGTGTTCTTTCTTGATTTCTTGGTAGGATTGAGAAAATGACTAATAGCCAAGAGGATAATCAGATGCATACCAGGTGCTAGATCATTAAGAGATGAAATAAGGAGAACCACCAACTATCAATCACAACAAAAGACTATTCTCGCAAATGCAGCTGAAGATCAAAGCGAAGCATACACAAGGTACATTGATTCAATCAAAATATTTGCAAGTAAGTATAAAGTCACCATTAATTTCAGCAATCTCAATAATCCTGGAGTTTCCAGATATTCTGTTGTCTTGGATTGAAAATATTTCATTTCTTGATATAATAAACACTTTCTTTGATAGGTTTGAATCGAGGAGACAAGATAACAATACAACATAAAATTCATTCACTTGTCGATTTGGGTTTAAAAAGAACAGTGTTTGTCGCACATCTCACACCTCACATTTCAGAATTTGGTACTTAAAATTGACGTGGAGATTAAAATTGAAAAAAGGAAAAAAATCTCTCAATTTGGTGCATTAAAATTGAACAAGCAATCAACACCTACTTTTGGGCTTAAAAATAAACACTTGTGCTTGTATGGTGGTGTAGCTTAGCTCACATTTCAAACTTTTGGAGCTTAAATGATTTACCTTGTGTTTTCAGTTTTGGGTGCACTTGCACAATCTGTTAGATTAAAAACCTTTATAATTTTTAGAAAGACTTGTCCGAGGAATGCGCTTCTTCCTTGGAGAACAACCTTAAACCAATAATCCTTCCAATTGGTTTATAAACAAGGCGCAAACCAAAGTTCTATCTTATCTAGCCAAGCTCAGGCAAGGTGTGTTGATCATAGTCTGGATCGGATGAATATCCCTAAGGAGTGAGCATGGTCAACTAGGCTCTTAAGTGAGTCACACATGTACAAACTGATTGGATAGACGCCATAGACTCTTACGACAACGTTGTTAATTAGAGGCCAACCCGATCTACCTCCGAACATATACCTTACTATAGTGCAAGGGGTTGTAGAATTTCCCGCAAGATTCCCAATATATGTGTTCCAAGGTATTTGTGTAGTGAAAGAGATCTTCACTCCACAACAACAATACCTGGCAATGGAAAAAACACGGGCCCCTATGTTGTGGACTTTCTTGTCCTAGTAGTGTGACAATTTTTGTGTGAGCTAATGAACATTCAAGCATTGGGCCTATAATATTGTATTTTGAAGCCATTGAGTTAGATTAATCTGACTGTTCATTGTTGATACCTCATGATAACATTGTGTTGGTAAACAAATTGTTCTTTTGAATGTAACTCTAAAATACCCAAAAATATTTAAGAACAATTGAATAAAATAGTTGGGAAATAGTTACTTGAAAACCTATTTTCCCTCTGAATTGGAAGGTACAGCTCCCTTATATGAATAATATTCAATGAATTTCAATCTTTCCTAATCTAACAGGGGTACGCTCTTAACCCGAGAGTAGGAGAGGTAAACCAAGCTAAATCTAGATAGAAAATAGCTCAAGCAAAGTAAATGCAATTCTAAATCTAGCCAATTTTGAGACTTTATCGATCAGATTAATTCCCAAAACTGGTAATGCATGGACAATTACTAAAAATGTAGATACAAGACTGAAAGTTAACAACGTAATGATATTGAGTCGATCTATGTCATAAGAACATTCCCAAAACTTAGAATAGCAACTGATTTTTCCCTTAATTAGTCGTATCAAATCATAATACAGAATTTTGGTTAAATATAGATTATGAATCTAACTCAAAAGAGATGTTCAAATTCAATAGAAAGATAAATGAAATACAATGGAACAGTTAAAGAAATGGCATTCAGACATGCACAATTGAATCAGCAACAATGCTATTCTTCACACCAAAATTTAGCCGACCTTTGTATTGATTTTGGGAATAATACATATAGAGTTCCAGATTGGACCGTTACAAAAAGGGGTAACCAAAATGGTTCAACTTCCCCAACCAGAAATGATAACCAAAGGTTTATCCATTACAAACTACAAAAAAAATAGCATAAGGGGAGAATATATTTATGATTCAGTTTCTTTCCCCTTATCTAATTTGGCCCTATAGGCAATTACAGTAGTGATGACTTGGATGAGCTCTTCATGTCTATTGATGTAGACATTGGTGTAATGGATGAGCCATCTAGAATGTTCTTTGGCTAGAGTCTTGATTTCTTCTGTCTGATCTTTCAGTTCCTCCATAGCCCTAAAGATGCATCCACTCAATTGTTGGAGTTCTGCCACCTTGTCTAAATGAGTCAAAGACTGCTCCGCTAAATTGTGCAGATAATCTGTGAATGACTTTTGCATGTTGACCACTCCAACTATGGCTTTTCCTTGATTGCTAGTTTGCGATTCCACATGAAGTCCTAAGAGGAGTTTATAATCTTTACTTTATTCCTCTTGCACTTTAACATCTATTTGTTGTAGTCTGGTTTTGGCCTGAATGATCATCTCAATTTTGAACTCCAGACTTTGGAGCCATTCAATCAAGGGCTCATCACCCTTCTGTAGGATCTTATCTTTTAGGGCCTCCTTATTCTTCATCTTTATTGCCACATGCAACATGACTATGCATTCTTGGCATCTTACTCTTTCTGTAGTGAGAGTCTATAAATTCTTCTCAATGTTTCTCTTCTCTGTTTCTAGCCTTAGAATAGCGTTACCTAACTGCTCAATGATCGCTAGACCTTCTAACATGAGCCTCTTGATCCACCTCTTACCAATCTACCCATAATGTCAATCCTCTTTCAACTTAGCCAGAATGGCTTGGTTCTCAGTAGCACTGGGATCGAAGGAAGTTTGGGTACTGGGAGCACTCATAATAGGAGTTAGGAGCTGTCTGATGAAATCAGTTAGCTGGGCCACTTCCACCTTAAGCTGAATTTTGGAAGTCTTGAGATCCTCCAGCTCTTCCTCTATTACAACATTAGTGGACTTCCACCAGTCCACCTTTGTATTGTGTCAAGCCAATCCCATATCAAATGACTGCAACTGAAAGTCCGAGGCCACCAGATCTTTGAGTCTGCCTTCTTTAGTGGGCTTGGCTACTTCCATGGTGAAGTGCCCTGTCTCAGGATCACAAACCAGAGTAGACATTTTCTTCACACTCTTCTATTTTCTGGTGGTAGCCTTGGGCTAAAAGGCTCTTGATAGAGTGTCTTGGCTGGGAACTACTTCTCCCACTCTCTTCCTTTTGCACTCTAGAGTGTTTGTTGTCCATGACTCTGTGCTGGTGACTTTGTTGGCAGAGACTAGCTCTTTGATGATCAACTTCCTTATGAGTGGAGGAGTCACTTTAGGGTGGGAAGTGAATGGATAAACCAAATTAGGTGAGGAGGAGATCAATTTTACAACTTGAGCAACCTCCTATTGCTCCCCACCTCTCTTATCCAATTCTGTAGAGGTGCTAGGGCTAGCCTCTCCCACTTAAACTATGACAGGGGATGCCCTCTTTAGAGTTTCTTGGGTCAAAGTCCTAGCCAAAGTATCTACATCAATAGCACTAATTGGCTTTTCAGACTATGTAGCTTTAGAAAGCTCGACTGTATACTTAATTTGGTCCATCGGGACTACTTCTTCTGTAACTCTAATATCTGGAAGAGGACCCTCTCCACAGGTCTTCTCTAAGAGAAAATCTTTCTCAGGTGGCTCATCACCTCCTCTCAATGGTTGAATTGATCCCTTTGCAATGGTAGAGATTGTTTCTGAGGAAGTGGTTGCGGCACTAGTAGTTTCCTTCGCTGGAGTTCGTTGAGTAGGAGGCTTCCTTTCTAACCTCTTCCTTCAGCCTATAGTCCACTCAACCCATTGAATTGTTCTTTTATAAATCCCCCCCATCAGAGCCTACAAGTCACTTACTACTTGGTCTAGCATAGGCTCTGAGCTAATAGGGATGGACTTTATCTTCTCCAAGTATGTGTCATCATACAGGTGATTGCCATCATCTTCTAGCCCTTCTAGTGCAATGTTAACATTGAACCTTTTGATCTATTCAATGGTTAACCGGGCATAGAATCTTTCCCTTCTCTCCAATTCATCTTTGCAATTGCCCAATAGTCCTCAATATCAGGTACATGGTGAATGGCCTGACTCATCTGTAAGACATCTCTAGCATAATTGACTAGATCATACTGCAGCCTTAGAAAATCATACGTTTCTAGAGAGAACTTCTTTGAGAATATTTTAAGAACATTCTTCACCTCTGAACGAGACGCACAACTATAAGCTTTGATGGTCATTGGGAACTCATAGCCTTTCTTCTTTGCCTTTAAATAGATCAGGTTCACCTAGAGTGCTTGCCTCATTACTTCGATCAACACGATCATGTCAGTAGGGTATCTAGGTAGCTTCAAAGGAAAGTCATCAAAACCTGCAAGACGAAGATATGAGAAATCTCCAAACTGAATGAAATAGCATCCGAATTGGCTTATGAAGGCCATGGCTTCAGGAGAAAATCTCCTTTTTGGAAAAACTTGTAGCTCCCTGCACAGTCTCATTGTAAAGGCGTCATTAACTATGAGATAATCAACATAACTATTTTGTAGTTGCAGAGAAGGGAAAAACTCATAGCTTTTTACATCATCTGGGAATTCCTCTAACCTAGGAAGCCCAGGCCTGATTTGAATTGTAGCTAAAATATACAAGAGGACATAAGACATGTAGAATTAATTCTGGAACTTGGCCCTAATGAGGGCGACTGAGATATTCTCACTCGCCATCAGAGCCCAGTCAATGAAATGGTGCTGAGAATAGATTATCTGAACCAGGAAGAAATGTTGTTCAACAAAATTAAGAGCTTCACTCTCACCTCTAATATTGTGAAGCAATACTAGGATGTCTACGATCTTTGGCTTCAGATTTGTGCCAAATAATGTTTTGGGCAACTTGCCCTTGGCGCTTTTGGGTTATTTAAACCATGACTTCATAATCTCCCTTTTCCATACCGGTATCTTTGCTGAATATTCATAAACTTCCCAACTATAGGTCATCTCAAAGTATTCCACCTACTCTAGAATGCATAGGGAATTCTGGAAAGACTCTCTATAAATAGAGAGAAGCACCATGTTGTCTGGTAGGAGAATTTTCTTGGTGTCTGGGTTGTATCAGGCTATACATTCCTAGACCAACTCAGGAGCTTGAACTGCTACAGGAAAACCGATAGCTTCAAATAACCCACTCTCCTTGAACTTCTCTATGATAGGGTACATTTTCTCTGCTTTCAATCTATTCTAAAAGTTCTGCATGTTGAAGAACTTCAGCGAGGTATCTGATATTTTGTGCCACTCAGAGATAATACTGTTCATTCTGTCGAATCCTACAAATCTAGAAGCCATGTGAGTATGATTCAACCTGGAGATTTGAATTTCTCTTTTGGATACAGAGACAATGAGAAACTGATCTTTAGCTACTTTGAATTGAAACAATTTGGTGAACAATGGTGGTTCCAGTTTGAAATCTTCAACTGATTTTATACTTTTTCAATTCTTACCATTTAACGGCCGACTTCCCATGCCACACAAATGAGAAGACCTTTACATTAATGAACAAGTCCATTACAAAGTAAAATGACCTTATTTGAATTAATTACTTTGCTTTACATGCCATTAGAAAACACTTTTTTACTTTAGTAACCGTAACGATAACTTTCTTGAAGCGGCAAAAAATTACTTTTCTGCTTCTCCTTTGGGCGGAAAAATACTTTTGGAGCGCTCTCTGTCTGAAAATCCACCATTGGAGAATTCTATCCTATAGGGGTGCCAAAATGATATATATTGATTCCATTGGCTTTCTTATATGCTGGATCTCTCATGGGATGGATTATATTTCAAAGAATTCTTCACCTTGATAGTTTGGTGGAAAATGCATCTCGTGAGTCGAAACTGACCTGTAGGAGTAGAGGAGAAGCCACTAGTACATTTCACCTAGTTTTTCTACCAAATTTTCTGACCATGAAACCAAAATATTTTGGTTGGTTGATTATAGAAGGAAAACTTTAATTTTTTTTAAATCCATGCCCGTGTTAGTTGAAAGTTTGACCAATACCATGTAGGTCAAAATTGAGATGAACACAGGTATAACTTTTTAACAAAAAGGAATTCATTTCTCATTTCATTATCATCACAGCAAAATTTTTCAAGGGGCAGTGCGTGAAACCACATTATCTTCGAGCTTGAAACCACATGAGCCATTTCAAATTTTGCACTGTGTATAAGGGCTGCAGTCACGGAAAAATTTTTCAAGGGGTAGCGTGTGAAACCACATCGTCCAGCGCGTGAAACCACATGTCATTTCAAATTCAGCACTGTGTATAGGGGCTACATTTTTTATCTAGACTTGGGTGTTTGATCTTCGAGCTTTGTTTTGCTAGAAACTTGGCTTTTCCTCTCCTTATCAAATAGAAGCTCATTGAGGTAGGGATTGTGTTATCTCCTCTGCATTTCGAGGGCACATCTTATTGTGATATTAATCACTCCATGATTTATTGCTATGTTAGTGAACTAGGGCATCATGTTAATGTGTGTTCATTAGATTCTCTGGTTACCCACGAGCTATGGCATCCATTTATATGAGCTAGTGTATATTTAATGTGATTGCATATTATATTAACAGTGACTGGTTAATTATTCTGATAGGATAATATCTTTTTCTATGTGCAACAGTAAACATCTCTTCTGCCTTAATATGCTTGGTGCTTTCTTCAAACAATAGCTTTCTTAGTTACCTTTGGTTGTGATCTTCCACATTCTCTAATTCTCCTTTGCAGTTGCATTGCAAACTTCTGCAAGCAGCTTTGACATCTGTAGCTTTACTTCAAGTGATCTACATCTCAGCTTAACTAGGAACCTCCTACAATTGCTTTGAATCCTAATCTTTTTCTACTTCAATTCGCCTTTGATCTTCTGCAAATAAATTTAACACCTACACACACCATTTAAATTTTTTTGTTATAGTGGTGACTAAGAAAATTAGAAAATAGTCTTTTTCATAGTTGCAGCTCTTCCTACAAACAAGCTTCAATGACCCTCTTTTGATTGACAGCTGGGGGATTTCCAATACCAACAATATGGTTGGATTCTCGGCTGACTACTTCAAAACCACTGTATATTCCTTTGCAATTTTCAATACCTTCTTAGAACAGTGAATATTAGCCTAGGCACAACAAAATGTGATGGTTGATATAATGGGAGTGACAGATTTCTTTTGCACAGCTATTATTTTGCTATGCCAAATGTTGAAAACCATCAATAACCTCCTTGTGAAGACACTCATAAATGAAAACTATAGCAAATGCCTCCATCGATTCCTATACATTCTCTAGGAACATAAGAAAACATACCAGGAAAAATAGATAACAAAAAAATAGCTTGAGGAAATGATTACAAGGCTGAGAAACGTCATTGCCATAAAATGTCATAGGATAGGCCTTATTGAATCCCTAGTATCTATTGTGTCTCATGTAGGATAAGTGATTGATAAATTTATTTTTTGGTCCAATAATAGGGAAAAGCAAACACATTTTCATGCAGGAAAACTATCTTATGAGCAAGTAAGGAAAAAGAAAATTAACAAATCCAATTTTTGTGCCCTCTTTACTAACCCATAACCCAATCAACCCTTAGGAACTAGATGGAGGAGCCTCCCTATCCATTGGTGCCACCAAGAATGGATAAAAAATAATTTTTGGGATATGTGGTGGGTGATTTTTTACTAGGATCCATATAATAATTATGAGGTACCAACAAAGTTTTTGAGCAAAAAATATTGTGAGTTTTTCCTTAATGAGATTCTAAACTATTTTGAATTGCTATATTTATAAGGTATAGGTGGGGAATACTCACATGATAGAGTGTGGGTGCAATATGACCCAAATATGGCATTAAAACCCTTAGGTAGATATGTGGTGGATCATGTGGTTGTTTCTTATGTTGTGAAGGAGAGTGTTAAGGTAGCAGGAATTGGACCGGAATTGGCATTATCTAATTCTAGATAATGCCAAATTCCATGTTTGGGTACTTGGAAAAAAATGGAATTGGAATTCCAAAATTCTCATTTTCCCCCCAAAATGGGAATATCATCTTCCACCTAAATAGGTGGAATTGGAATTTTGAATTCCAATTCCAACTTTTACAAAAGCAAATTTAATATTTCATGGGATCTGTGACTATAAAGATGTATATTATATTGCTATAAGGATGTATATATATATACATGTGTGTATATACACATATGTGTATATATGCATGTGTATATACACATGTGTGTATATATACATACATGTATGTGTGTATATATACATACATGTATGGTGTGTGTATGTGTGTATATACACATGTGTGTATATGTCTATATATATACACACATGTATGGTGTGTGTATTTGTGTGTATATACACATGTGTGTATATATACACATATGTGTGTATGTGTGTATATATATACACATGTGTGTATATGTATGGTGTGTATATGTGTGTATATATACACATGTGTGTATATGGATGTATATATACATAAATATGTGTATATGTCTATACACACATGTGTATGTGTGTATATATGTGTATACATGGATACACACTTGTATGTGTGTATACACACACATGTATGTGTGTATAAACACATGTGTGTATGTGTGTATATGTACACAAATGTGTGTATATGTGTGTATGTGTGTATACACACACATGTGTGTATATGTGTATACATGTGTGTATATACACATACACATGTGTGTATATATATACATATGCATATATACATGTGTATATACATACATGAATGTATGTATATATACATATGTGTGCATGTGTGTATATATACACACCATATTCAAAGAAATTAAAAAATAAAGAATTAAAATTCCTTATGCATCTTCTCATTCATCTTCTGGGTGAACCAAACGGGTCATACCATATTCTGGATTTCATTTTGAGGATAAGCATCTTCTTGAATATGTAACATCTCCCTAAATTGGCCATATCTAGGATATGGTATTCTTGTTGCCAAACGGGCCCTAAGAGTGTTATATCATATGCTACAACTCTAGTATAGGTTAATGCGGATGATTCTTCTAGGCCTCAAGTTCTAGTCTATTTTTATCAATCTTGTGACTCTATTTTTCACTTATGATCCTAAGCATAGTTAGGACACACCTACGTAGGAGACAT
>MU226836.1:483965-545215 GCA_018584345.1 Thuja plicata | reverse complement strand
AGCATCATATTATGTAGATATTAAACTCATCAAGATATTCAAACTCTCCTATGTGTTCATTACTTTTAGCATTCTCTGAACATAAGGCATCAACATTCTAGATATCCCATTGGAAAAATGAACACATATCTGACTCAAACAAAAGTTCTGATATAAATTTAAAGTCCTCACTCATTTTCACATGAAAATTTTCAAAATGTGGCCCAAAATAATCAAAGGGTGGCCCATTGAAAATGTTCTCATGGTGATAATATTCCTAATATGAACCTTTTTACATGATAAATCACCAACATCACTGATTTTTATTTGACAAGATAGTAACTCCATAGAATCATCAACACTTATATCTTTTGCTTGAAAAACATGGTTCATGCCTATGTCCTTAATTCTCACATCAAACATAAACATGTCCATCTCTTGTTCATATTTATAATTAGATTTCATTGCTATTTCATTAGACATGTCTTCATGAAAACTCTTGAAATTAGGTTCATATAGATCTAAAAACAATTTATCATCAATTTTTCCGTACAAACCTTTATCATTAGGAACACCTTCAAATTTATCATTGATATCCCTTTCAGTGGCATCAAAATCAACCATGAAGTACCCATATTTTGAATCACTCTCCATTCAATCAAATGAATTTTCCACACCCACATCTGGAAATTCGTGTCTTGAAGGTCTATTAATAAAGAACTTCTAATTAGATCTTAACTCATTGAAGATTGGTCAAGAAATTCTGAAAGAGTTAGCAACAAAAGGCAGAAAAGTGATAGCTAACTGTATGGACAGAGGTAAGCTCACTTCAGAACATACAAAGAAGATTGATGATTAAAACATCTTTATTGAAATAATAAGAAAATCAATTGAAGTCTCTTCTCAAGACATAAATGTCTGTAACAACATCTATCAAGGGCAGTTAGATAAAATTGAGAAAGCTAAGATAGAGATTAGCAAGATAAGGACCAGAAAAACACAATTGAGAAATGCACTTGCGCCCTCCTTAGTTGTAATGAAAGAGAATATCAAGTAGATTGATGAAACTATTATCACATGTGATCAAGACCCCTGCATAGATCTGATAAATATGGAGGAAATCACCTATGCATTATGCATCCATCTTCAGACGGTTGATGCACTCAAGGTGTTTTGACAACAAGAAGTAAAAAAATCATAGATTGCATATCCAGATGTGTACTCTGAGTAAGTACTTAGACATTTTCCTTTTTTGGTACCTTTTTCATTAATTTAAAAGGGGGAGTGTAGTGTATAAAGAAGTATAGTGTATATAGCCAAAGTTTAAATAATATGAGGAGATATATCAGTATACGTATTTTTTTTTTTGAAGTCAAAGTTTAGTAAGTTGGCCACATTCCTTTGTTGCCATTAATGACAAAGGGGGAGATTGTTGGAAAGTTGACTTTACTAAGATTATATGAATATTTTTTTTTTTTAATTATGGCAACAAAGTCATATGAAGTGTGATAGTCAGTTCATAAACTTTTACGATCAGATTTTGGCTAAGTATAGAAGACAGTGCAGACAAAGATATACTCGATGATCAGAGCACTAGCACACGTGTGAATGAACTCATCATGACCTGTGCCTTTATATATAATCTTGTGGATACATAATTATACTAATTCTACACATGTAGAATTAGATATGTCTATATGATGAAGTTATAGGAAAACTAAGTATCACAAGTAGTTCAGCAGAACAGGGCATGAAGCCGACTACAGATTTTGATTAGTGCATATTAATTTGTTTTTTATGGTTATGTGCCTATTTTAATATGTTTTTAATGATGTTATTATCACTCATGTAAACACGCTTAAGCCAATTAACTTGGAAGCATTGTGTATGTTGATTTTGGGTCAACTAAGTATTAGTTTTGATTGCGTCTATTGAGTATGTATATATACTTAATATGTATTTTGTATTAGAGGGTTGAATGGTGAATAGATAATGATTGAAATTTAGATAGAAGTAAAAGAAGAATAATCAATATGAGATAAATATCTACCAATGATTAGATTTTCAGTGCACAAAAGGAACTGATCAAACAAGCAGTGTCATAACAATAGTTCAACTTTTAGATATTGTGAGTATCTATTATCTGGAGATTGTAGTCTTCTTCTTATTGAGCAGTGAGCTCTAGCAGTGTTCCATCCACCTTTAATAGGGTTTTTAATAGACTCCTAAGATGGTCATTGTACTCAGCATTGTAATGACTACTCCTAACAGGGCAAAGGAACTCTAACAAGTTCATAAGACTAGTGCAATTATTTGTGGGTACTAATTTCCATTGGGGTTTTCCTTTGATCAAGGTTTCCCTGTAAACATATCTTGTGTTATGTGTTATATGTTTTTCTCATTGAATTTGTTATCTATTTATTGGGCTAAGTTTCAAGTTTCTAAAATATAATAAATTATTGAACACTGATTCACCCCCCCCTCTCAATGTTCCCATTCCTAACACAAATCCCTCATCATCATGTTGATTCCATTGGAACTTGTCTTTCATACCTCCTTTTATGGTATCTAAAATAGGTGTGCTAATTTCACTAAACTGCCTGATAAACTTCCTATAGAATTGTGCTAATCCATTGAAGCTTCTTACCTTTGTAGCTGACTTTGGTGTAGGCCAATTCAATATTTCTTCCACCTTGCTTTTATCCATCTTTAAGTTACCCTCTGAGATAAAAAAACCTAAGTATACCGACTCTTTCTTCATGAACTCACTCTTTTCCAAGTTGATTGTCAACTTCTCCTCATGCAATCTTTGCATTACCATTTGCAGATGTCTAAGATGTCCATTGAAGTCCTTCAAAAACACATTCATCAATCTCATATATGTGCTTGGGGAATTTGAAAACCAAAAAGGCATAACAAGCCACTAATAAAGTCCTTTGGTAGTCTTAAAAATAGTCTTCCAGTCATCTCCACCTTTGATTCTTATTTGATGATATCCACTCTTAAGATCCATTTTGGAGTAATATCTAGCTCCGCCGAGACAATCCATCAAATCTTCTATCCTTGGTATGGGGAACCTATACCGAATAGTGATCCTATTTATGGTCCTAGAATAGATACACAATCTCCAAGTACCATATTTTTTTTGGGCTAAGATTATGGGAACAACACATGGACTTATGCTCTTTCTAATCAACTCTTCGTCAATTAGTGCTTGGATTTGGTTAGAAATTTATGCATTTTGTTGTGGGGTCATTTTATAAGAAGCTTTGTTTGGAAGTGAGGCTCCTGGAATGAAGTCAATCTGATGACTAATAGACCTCTTAGGTGGTAGGGTAGCTGGTTAACCATCACTAACTATGGTCTAGTATTGAGTTAGAAACCTATGGACTTCTAAAGGTATCTCTTCTCTCTTATTTCTCTCTACATTCTTTGGTTTCAAAACCAAATCAATGCCCACTACATTTTCTTCTTCCAATGTCTTCAAGAATTCCTTCACTAACCAACAGTAGGATATGACCCCCTTTCTTCACTTCACCATCTTCCAAGATTGACTGTATCTTGAAAGTCACTCCATCTTTATTAAAGGAATATTATTTCTTAACTCCATCATGCACTGCAGCTCGGTCGAACTGCCAAGGTATACCCAATAATAGATGACAAGTATCTATGGGTAGGATATCACACAACACTTGGTCCTTATATCTCCCTATGGAAAATTCTACCCAATCTTGTTCATTAACTAACACATGTTGATCTTTATTCAACCAAGTAACCCTATAAGGATTAGTATGAGGAATCTTTTTAACTTTAGCTTTTCAATAGCTTCCAAAGAAACAATATTATCATTAGAACCTAAATCTATGATAACTTTATAGACCTTACTAAGTACCTTGCATTTGAATCAAAACAAAGATCTTCTTTGGCTTGGCTCTTCTTTGCTGGGTTCTTTGAGGAGTGCTCTATGAATCATCAGATTCTCTCCCATCTCATAATCTAATGCAACTTCTACTATCTTGCTACTAGAAGACTCTTCTTGCACATAGTGGACTCTCTTCTCTCCTCCTTTTGATGTAGAAATATTGTCAGGACACTGATATGCAGGATGCCCAAATTGTTGACAATTGTAACACTTCGTTGAAGAGAAATAAGATCCTCTTCCCTGGTTATTGGTTCTTCCTCTTGAACTATTATTTGAACCTCTTCCTCTGTTATAACCACCTCTTGTGTTACTAGATTCTCCTTGATTCTTAGTGAGTTTGGACTCACATTGATTCTTAGCTTCAAGATTCCTTCCTCCTGTAGACATCCAAAACTGGGCAGGTGTCTTAGGATCATTGAAATCTGCAAATCTTAGCCAAATGCTTCAAAATTCTTGAAAATGGATCAAAATCAATTCAAATGGACATTTATTAATCAAAGTGGACAAAATCAAGTTAAAATCAAAGGATTAATTAACCATGACATCAAATAATCAAATATAAGCCTAAAAGGATCAATCAAAATTATATAATTGATTTTAATCAATTAATTGTATAGTTTTAAATCAAAAATAAAATTGAACCTATTCATCCCTACATGGATAATTTAATTAATTGATTGAATTAAATAAGCATAATATATTTCAACATGAATTTGAGAACACAAAAACACATGGATCACTCCTAAATTTGAATCTCAATCACTCATTTTCAACTTTGAATCTCAATCACTCAAATTTGTCCATTTGTCTCAACCTTTGAGACAACTATTTAAATTGTCCCCCTATTTGAAACCATCTCAAAGCCTTTCACTCAACCAAGGCTTAATCTTGATCAAGTAACTCTACCCACTACCCTTGGGAATTTTCTATAAATACAAGCCATTCTCAAGCATAAGTAATCCTACAAAATTTGAATGCAAAGCATCAAACCTATAGGCAATTTCATAGAAATCTTGAGCATTTTGAGAGTTTAAATATCAAATTGAGCATTTTGGAGAGCATTTCATGAGCGTTTGAATTATAAATCATCATTTTGAGAGAGAATTGAGCTATATTATGCATATTTTTGTATCAATTTCTCATTCTAGGATTGTCACTAGTAGAGATTAAGGCTGAGAGCTTAGAGAACCATGATATGTTTAGCAATTTAAATGCAATTATTTCATTTAAATTTTTTATGTTTTTCCATAGAATTGTATTTAAATAAATCAATCTCATGAAGGTGTATTAAAATTACACTCAAATGGCGCCCACCGTGGGGCTTTAGGCCTCTTTTTCATCATTTTCAAAGTTTTTGTATGTGTTTTTGCTTCACTTTGTGCAAATTTTGTAGATTTTTAGGGAAGTGATGCCTACACACATTTCAATGACGCATGCCCGAAGTTAACTGACGCCTACAAAAATCCTTCTTTTCTATATTTTCTTTCTGTGCCACCTATGAGATAAATTGTCATGCTTGTGACAATAAAGCATCACTTATGCTTCAGGAAAAGCCACCTACAAAGTCTTAAATGACGCCTAGTAGCTTTTCTTTTACACAATTTTCACTTTCTATCATGCCTGTCATTTAAAGATTTATGCCTAGTAGAGTTAAATAACACCTACTTCACTGGAAAGAAATGCCTATGCAGTTTTAAACAATGCCTAGGCACATTTAAATAATGTCTGCTAGCTATTACATGCCGCCTGCTACTTTTTATATTCTTTTGTTGTTAAATCATTAAATTTTGATTTCTGACTTTCTGTCTATGTTTTTTTCCTGCAGATGAAAAAGCATCCAAAGGTGCAGAAGCCAGAACTTGAAGTTACAAGAGAAAGCAAAGAGGTAAGATCTCTCAACAAGTACTCTAAATATTTGCATAGTGCCAGTGTTTTAATAAATTTAGAAGTAGAAGAGCATTTGTATGATCATTACTTGAAAGTTAGTAGTGCATACAAAAAGAATTTCCCTACTTTAAATTTATTTTTATGCTTTAGGTTCTTTAAACTTAATTTGATGAATTTTATCAAAAGAACTTAGGTGCATTTGTCAATTCGATTTCAAGTTTTCTTCACTTTGGCCTGTGTGTTCACTAACTTTTTGGAGGACTCGAAGAGGGAACGATCACCACTAGCTGAGTTGAAAAATAAGCAAAAACTCAAAAAATGTGCCTAGCCATTGCTAGCTTTGAAAGAGGTAATCTACTTATCAAGCTTTTTTTTTCTTAACTTACAGCATTTCAATTAAATCTATCTAATTAGGAAGGCAAAATTAACCAAAAACTTCATTTATAATAACCTCTTTGTAACAAGGTTGAAAAAGAATCATTTTTGCTTGAAGTGTTTTGAACAAGGAACAACAATAGGGATATGCTCTTCACTTTTTAAGTGAATCAAATTCCCAAACTTGTTGAACCAAGTTCACTTTATTTCTTTCATTACATTCTAGGTAAAATAAATCTTTAGAGGGCCTGCCTCCCAAGAATTTCCTTACGAGGACGGTGAGAAGGAATGACCCAAAGTGGGAGACAATCACTTTTCCCGCGATACTATCCAACCCACTTTAAATAAATGCATTCTTCCTTAATGGGAAGGTGACTAGATTGTGTACAAGTTTCTTCAATTCCTCAAGTAGTCCTTCAGACTTGACATGATTTAGAATGGAGGTGATCAATAAATCCTATATAAGTAGCAAGCCTAGCTTTTAGAGCCAAGTGTTTAAAAGCCAAATTTGACTTTAGGTAGAATTGTGTGGAAGATATTCGTGTTATATAACTGTGTAAAATAATTGAGAACATACACATTTAGTGTTGTTTTAGGGACATGATGAAAACTTGACCTGTGTGTTGTCTTTATTTTCAATTTTCAAACAAGGATATTCTGCAGACCTAATCAATAACTTTAAACTTTTAAAAAATAAAATAAAAATTTGAGAAAATCAAACTAGATTTGCAAAGTTCTGCCTATGCACAATTCAACAACGCCAGTGACACATTAAATTATGCTTGGCAGCATTTCAATACCTCCTGAGTCACTAGAAAGTGACACCTGGAAAGATTTAAACAACGCCTATCAATAGGCAAAAGCTGCCTACTTCATTGTAGAGTGTCGCCTAATCAATTTCCAGTTACTGCCTGTTAAGTTTTAAATCACACCTACACATAGGCAAGTGACGCCTACAAAAAAAGAAGGGAAAATAGTGGATACTTCCCAAATACTTGGAAAATTTTGGATTTTAGATTTGAGTACTCTTTTGGGTTTTCCATCTGTTCGTAAATTTAGATTGATCAAAATCCCTAATTTTGGACATTTTTACAAATAACATGAGGGATTGATCAACTTAAGTGAGAAATCCAACATTTTAAAATGCAATTCATGTCCATGCCAATTTTTACACAATCTCACTACATCAATAACACCCTACAATTAGATGATTTGTATCTAAGGAAGGAGCTACCTTTCCCAAGTGACAAATTAACTTCTTCAAGACAAACACAAGAACCCACAAGGGAAGAACCCATTATGTCTTTCCCCTTTGGAAACATGGACCCCAATTAGATCAACCATGCTAATAAAGACATGAATAACAATGGAGGTGGTGCAGTTGATAACAATAAAATTAATGGGGGAGGAATTGACCCTAATAATCAAGGGTTAAATAATAACAATAATGGAGGCCCAATAGACCCTAACCACCAAGGGTTAAATAACAACAATGGGGGAAACATTGACCCTCATGATGAATAAGCAACCAAAGAGAAGTTTAATGAAGCCATGCAAAGTCCCTTCTTCATGAAACTTATGGAAAAATTATTGGATAGAGATAGGGAGAAGTACTTTTTAGACCTTGCTCAAACGGGTCTTAAAATCCATCACGATTATGATGTCAATCAACTTAAACAAAAATAATCTAAGGAAAATCCTATTGATATCGTGAACAAACAATTCAAACTCTTCCAAATTCAATTGGACACAATGAAACAAAGGTGGGCTCCTAAGCCATTTTCCATCGAATCTTTGTGTCCTTTCCATTCGATTAAACCCTAATTATGGTTCCATTCCCAAAAAATGTTGTTTTTCCTAAATACGACAAGTATGAAGGAGAATTTGATCCCCAAGATCATTTAAGGGAATTTTGTGCATTAAGCCTTGAGTTTATGCATGATACAACATATTTAATGAGGTTGTTTCCTAGGAGTTTAGGAGTCATGGCCATGGAGTGGTTTTCCAAGTTACCCTCCAACATCTGAACTTTCAAAGAGTTGGCCTCTAAATTTGTGACTCATTATTCCTACAATATCAAACATCAGGTTACGATGATAAATTTATGTAATACCAAGAAACGAGAGGGAGAAGGATTCCTACTTTTCTTACAATGATTAAGAGCAGTATTCTCTAGATACCCTCGAAGTGTACCTAAAAAAGAGAAGATGGACATCTTTATTAATAGCTTGACTAATGAGATGAATTACCGGTTAAGGCTACAATGTCCTAGGTCTTTCTAAGACCTAATTGAGAATGGGGTTTCCATGAAAGAGGTATTGGTCAAAAGGGGAGAACTTAAGCTTTATAAAAACAACAACAAAAATACCTCCAATAACAACCAAAATATAAATCCTCCTAACAATAACCAGTTTTGGATGAGGAATAAAAACAAAGGAGTGGTCAATGATGGAGTTGTAGAGGAAAATAATTTGAAGGCCACCCCTTTCAATCTTACCAAAGGATTTTCTCAATCTAATAATGTGATTCAAGAATCCAAAGTACCTTTCAACAACAACACTAACAATAATAACTTTGGGAATAATCAAGGGGCTAACAAGCCTAATCCATTCTTTACATCAACTCCTAAAGAACATTCACACCTTTGGGTGAACCACTTGAGAAGGCATTAAGAACCCTCATTGTTAATAAGCTTATTGACTTTCCTAGAGCTCAACCATATGAAAAATAAATCAAACCTACATGGTGGAGTGAGTCTATTCATTGTGAATACCATATAAATCAAGTACATAAGACAAATTATTGCATGTGTTTGAGACACGTAGTGCACGACCTAATTGATAATGGTGTGATTAAGGTAGAAGGGCTTCAAAACAATGAAGACCAACAACATTTAAAACTCCTTTCTACAAAAATGAAAAGGGTGAATCTTCTAATGCTCACAATGGAGAGAACAATGGAAACAATTCAAGAGGCAACAATAATGTAAACTTTGCCCATAGCTATGACAATACTATTAATTCCCTATCTATATATGATAGTACTATCAATGTTGTGGTAATCAAAAAACAACCTATTCAAGAGACCTCTAATGTTGTAACTAGGGTGCAAGCAGAAAGAGTTACTTTATAAGGAAGTTCCCCTAAAACCTTTGGTCTTACTTCAACAACTAATTTGGCTAAACCTACATCTTCTTCAATAAAGCCTTATAGTTTGGTGGATCAATTGCACAAAAATATAGTACAAATCTCTATCTTGGAGTTGTTGAAACTATCTCCTAATCACAAATAAATATTGGAGAAAGCCCTAGCGGAAACTAATGTTCCTATAACCTTTGAGGAGGATAAGTTTCAAAATATGGTAGGACATCTCATAGCTCCTCATTTCCTTTCATTCTCCAAACAAGATGACATGTCCATTACCCACCCTAAAAATTTGCCCTTGAATATAGAAGTGTTAATCCAAAGGCACAGGGTTAAGAGAGTTCTCATTGATGGGGGAGCTGATCTCAATATTTGTACATTAAACCTTGTCAAGTATTTAGGGATATCTAAATCATCCATTGACCCTAAAAAGAAAATCACCATTAAGGCTTATGATGAGGAAGAAATATCTTCAAAATTCATGATTTTTTTACCTATCCAAGTGGGACCTATCAAAAAAGATACCATAGGTCAAGTTCTTGACATGAAATTAACTTATAATATCCTATTGGGAAGACCTTGGATTCATGAGATGCAAGCAGTACCTTTTACTTATCACCAATGCATAAAATTTCCACATAGAGGTGAGGAGATCACAATTGGAGGAGATTATAATCCCTTTCAATATTGGAACACATTGAAGCCAAGTCATGAATTATTTATTCCTCAAATTAGGAAAGGAGTCATCCCTAATGACACTAATGAAGAACATAAAGAGGAAAGTTTGAAGTTAACATCAAATTCTACCTCCATCTCAAACCCTAATCAAAATAACTCAACTACATCAACTAAGGGAATGGAAAATATGAGTTATGAGGGTCAAAATTCATATGATAAAATTGAGTTAAGACTTCTACATTGAAGATGGAAATTTTGAATCCTACCAAGGAAGAAAGAGAACAAGCTAAGAAGGATCAATATCAAAAGATGATTGAATTGATGCACGCCTTTGAAAAACAATGTAGAATCGACTCCAAGGGAGTGGGGGAATATTATACATGGAAAACCATCAAGTTCTCATCCCCCTCATAAATAAAACTCTCATTTTGTAAGAGAGAGTGACAAATATGCCTTAGAAAAGGAGGATAATGAAGTACTACAATGGCTCTATAAGGAGGAGGACACTTCAAATAATCTTATAGAAAGGGTAAAACACATCAACATTCAAACTGATCAATATGGAAAAGGGTATCAAATCATGCAAAAAATGGGATATAAGGGAAGAGGACCCTTAGGAGTTAAAAATAGAGGATTATTAGAACCCATTGAACCAGCTTGGAGATCAAAAGAAGAGAAATCTGGAATACGTTTCCAACACAAAGGAGAAATTTCAAGTCCAATGCATGATTTTCATGAACGTGTGCACATGGTAGGTTTTGAGAGTGAAGATAATTCAAGGGATTATGAGTGGGATTCCTTTTCCAAAGAGCCTTGTCATGACATAGAAGTTGATGTTATTCACACATATGCAACTATTCCCAATGTTACAAATCAAGAAAATGAACATCAAGGTTTGAATTCTACACAAGTGTCAAGTTAACCTCAACAATCCAACATAGGTCAAGAATCTAGGACTAGTAAAAGGATAGGTGAAACTTGGGTACCTTCGAGGGGGAGTGATTCAAATATTGTATTTAATCCACATGCATTCTTTCCCATGGAAATCAACGAGGACTCTAGTGAAGGATATTTTGATCCTACTTCCATGGAACATCTTGAGGAAGCCCATGTCATAGACATAAGTGATACAATTTACGAACCTTAAAATGAGGTCATGTCCTTAAACCCGTTGAATGACAATTTTCCAAATGAATCCTTATCCTTAATGCACCCTGAACTCATTGATTGGGATTTATCCAAACCAAATAACCCATTATACTTTCCCAATGACCTTGCAAAGGCCCAATACCTAAATGTGGTTGAGCCATCTTCTTCCATAAATGAATAAAATCTAGACATAATGATAGAGGAAGGGGTCCAACCTCTCAATCCAAAAAATAAAATAAAAAAATACAAAAAAAAATGAAAAGGTCTAGTGGTGAAAACCACCATGTGGTAGTGCTAGAACCTAAAAAAGTCAAAATATCAGATTTTTCCAAAGGTGAAAACCCAATTGTGGCACCTAAGCAAGAGAGGTTGGATACCCTACCCAAACATGAAGATGAAATATCACCCATCCTTATTGAACCAACCGTTAACATTGGTACCAAAGATGATCCCAAGTTTATTCATCTAGTAGCATCTTTGAGTCCATTAGAAAGGAAGGAGTTTATCAAATTCTTTCAAGAAAAGAAAATTAACTTTGCATGCTCTTATGCCAACATGCTAGGGTTAGATCCAAGCTTCATAATTCATCATTTAAATGTAAAACCCATAAATAAAAAATTGAGAAAGATGCACCTTCATGTGGTACTTTTAGTAAAAGAAGAATTGGAAAATCTCCTCAAAGTTGGATTCATAAGAGTGATTGCATATACAAAATGGATATCCAACATTGTACCAGTCACAAAGCATGACAAATCTATTAGAGTTTGAATGGATTTTAGAGATCTCAATCTTTCTTTCCCAAAAGATGATTTTCCACTACCTAGCATTGATACTATAGTGGACTTAACAACGGGTCATTCAATGCTTTCCTTGATGGATGGATTTAGTGGATACAATCAAATCTGAATTGCACCCGAAGACCAAGAAAAGATAGTATTTACATGCCCATGGGGAACCTTTTGTTGGAATGTGATGCCCTTTGGTCTCAAAAATGCCAGAGTAACTTACCAAAGAGAAATGACTACCATCTTCCATGATATGATGCATACCTTTTTAGAAGACTATGTGGATGATATTATAGAAAAATCACATGAAAAAAAGGATCACTTACCAATATTAGAAAATATCTTCACAAGGTTAGAGAAATTCAAAGTGAGACTCAATCCAAAGAAATGTTCTTTTGGGGTACAATCCAGTAAACTCTTAGGTTACATTGTTTCTACAAAAGGCATTGAAGTGGATCCTGAGAAAGTACAAGCAATAATGGACATGGAAATTCCTAAGAATATTATCCAAATGAGGTCTCTTTAAGGAATCCTTCAATCTATAAGGAGGTTCATTTCCCAATTGGCCAAAAAATGTCATTCATTCACAAGGTTTCTACATAAAGACATCATTTTTACATGGGATGAAGAGTGTGACAAAGCTTTCACATTGTTAAAAACATACTTGGTGAATCCACCTATCTTGATGTCACCTATCAAAGGAAAACCCTTGTTACTTTACATATCAGCAACAGAAAAATATTTAGGGGTCTTATTGGAACAAGAAGACAATGAAGGAAAATAAAGAGCTATTTACTACTTGAGTAGAACATCGATAAAATATGAATTGAACTATAGATTCATGGAAAGGGCTTTCCTAGTTGTGGTTTTTTCCTCTCAAAAGCTTAGACATTACATGTTGATGCATAAAGTGAAGTTAATTGCCAAAATTGATCCTTTGAAGTATCTACTTAGTAAAGCAGCCCTAACATGAAGGATTGCAAAATGGGTGATGGTACTTAGTGAGTTTGACATTGAGTACGTGGATAGGAAAGAAATCAAGGGACAAGTAATTTCTGATCAGTTGGCCAAACATCCTTTAAAGTCTACACATCCAATTCAAGTAGAGTTTCATGATTTAGAGATTGTTAATATAGAAGAAAAGACATGGACCTTATATTTTTATGGATCCTATACTCAAAGTGGTTCAGGGGTAGGAATTCTTTTGATAACACCTCAAGGTTGCACAATTCCCAAATCTTACAAACTATTGTTTCCTTGCAAAAATAATATTGCTGAATATGAAGCTTTTGTCATAGGTCTCAAAATGGCCTTGGAATAGAATGTCATAGAATTAAAATTTTATGGAGACTCTCAATTAGTCATCAACCAAATCAATGATGAATACAACACTAAAGATGAAAAATTGATGCCATATAAAAGGATGGTGGACGATTGGAAAAAATATTTTTCTTTGATTACTTTTGAGAAAATTCCAAGAGACAAAAATAGAGCAGCCAATGCAATGGCTACTTTGGATTCATTACTCCAAATTCCTCATTAGAATGCGAGGTACAAATTCTTGGTGGAAGAGTTGGAAAAACTGACATTTGACTTACTTGATACCCAAATAATTGCCCTTCTTAATAGACATGCTTCACCTTGGTATGGACTAATTTACACTTATCTTAAAAACCACCCCTTACCTTTGGACCAAACCTGCACTCAAAAATGACATTTCATAAGACAATTAGCCCGTTATACCATCCTATCAGACACATTGTATCTCAAAGGTCTTGATGGAACGCTCCTTAAGTGTCTAGAGGAAGAGGAATCGAGGTTATCTTTAAGAGATGTCCATGAGGGGATTTGTGGGTCGCATTCTAGTGGATTAAATTTAGCTAAGAAAATCCTTCGCATGGGGTATTTTTGGAAAACCATAGATAAATATGCTTGTCAATTTTTGAAAGTTTGTGCTAAATGTTAATATCACAGAAACATGATTTATGCACCTGTGCAAGAATTGCATCCATTTATCACACCATGGCCATTTTATCAATGGGTTTTGATCTAATCGGCATGATTTACCCACCATAAATACATCCTCACAGCAATAAAATATTTCACTAACTGGGTAGAGGTCATTCCTTTGACAACTGCAATGGGAAAGCAGATTTCCATGTTTATCCTTAATCACATTATTTGTTGATATGGTATTCCTCCTTCCATCATCATGGACAATGAAAAAAAATTCAAGAACAAAGATGTGGATGAACTTTGTGCAACATTTCATATTATTCACCATTCTTCCTCCATTTACTATCCTCAAGGTAATGGACAAGCCGAGGCTAAAAACAAGAACATCCTCAAAATATTAAAGAGATCAGGTTATAGTCAGGAAGAGATTGGCATATTCAGATAAACCTGACATTATGGGCCTATAGAACTAGCATTTGTACACCAACAGGAGCTACACCATTTTCCTTGGTTTATGGGGCCTAAGTTGTTTTACCCCTAGAATTTGAGATTCCATCCCTAAGGGTATCACTACATGGTTTAATCACTGATGAGGATTATAGGGTTACCTGACTTCAACAATTGGAACTATTGGAGGAACATCAAACACAAGCATATGGTCATTGGAAGGTATATCAAAATAGAATTTCAAGAAACTACAACAAGCACGTCAAACCAAGAACCTTTCAAGTGGGAGACTTTGTGTTAAGAGAAAACCCTACAAATTAGGCTAATAGAGAAAAGAAAGGAAAATGGGAAGTGAATTTTCTTGTTCCTTTTGTAATTGTTTCTTCTTTTGGAATGGGAACATACAAACTAGCTGATTGTGAAGGGGATGCATTGTAAGAGCCCATTAATAGCATCTATTTAAAGAGGTTTCATACCTAATCAGGTGAAAGAGAATCAGATGAAATAATATTAGCTGAGAGTATCAGATGAGTTAGCATCTTCATTATACATAAGAAAAAGTCAAAATCCAAAAAAAGGAGAAAAGATCAAAATCTAAAAAAAATCAAAAAGATCAAAAATAAAAAACAATGGAAAAGAAGAAAATTATAAAAAAGGAGAAAATTGAGCATGAAGAAATTCAAAAACATTGCAAAATCAAAAATGTTGTCTTGGTGAAAACCTAGCAAATAGGAGCCTTGATGATAAAAAAAAATGGAAAAAAGAAAAAAATTTGAAAAAGAGAAAAGTGCCTTGGTGAAAACCTAGCAATAGGCGCCTTGGTAGAAAAAAAAGGAAAAAAACAATAAACCCAAAAGGTGAAAACCTAGAAACATGCATTTTTTGTTCCCTTAGGTCTGTCCTAGTTGCATTTGTACATATTGCTTTTTTTCCATCTCATTTGTACATATCCTCATTGCATCTGTCATTTGTGCATAAATCATAATAAAGCCTTTCAGCTGCATTGTTGCATTCTAGGTTTCATATTACCCTAACTTTTACACATGATCACATTTATCACTTGGGGGCAAAAGCATTGGTTTTGGTACTAAACAGATTCAAAAGTGCTAAATCTTGGTCACATGATAGAAGCAAATTTTTAGACTTTCAGAGAAGAGATATTTTGGAACCTTTGATGGATATCATTGTTTAATTCAAACAGTTTGATTGCATACCTTGATCCTTGTAATTCATTGACTTATTTTATCAAGATTAAAAATTGATAATACTTAAATGATCAGAATGTTTGGAATTCTTATTGAAAATTGAGATACATTGAAAAACACTTGAAATTTAATTTTGATGATTTTCATTGACCTTTTCAATTCATGTTCTTTTTATCTCATCGATGATGTTTCGACTAGATTGGTGATGATGGAGACATGATGTTTTTCTTGACTTTTGTGTGACTATTTTGAGGAAGATACCCTAACTTGTGTGAATTTGTCTAACAACATGGTCATCAAAGAACCATCGAGGACATTCATATAGGAAGGAGGGTTAACCTTTGTTTTTTTACGCAAAAGGATACCTTGGCTATTTATATGTTCTATATCTTAATACCAATATCCACTTGCAACATTTAATCTGTTGAAATGGGTATTCATACTCCCATAGTTGGTCATTCAACTAGTGAGGGTTGTACTAGGTTCCTAAAGAGGTTATGAACTAAGATGAAAGTCATATTCATATTCTTATGGTCGCAGTGGTACCAGTAATTATTTTATAGAATCCTAGCTCCACAGTGCTCAATGATGAAAATATATCTCTTTTGCAGTGCTTTCACAAATAACTAGTGACAATAGTTGCATTGCATTTTCATGATAGATTACTTGCATTATTTTAAGTATGTTTCCAAGTGAAGGGGGTTGATTATTTCAATCTTGATTCATAAATTCATTTGGGGGATTCAATTTTAAATTATCCTTGGTTCAATCAATGATGTGAGATTATCTTTTGCATTGCATTGCATTCATTCATTCATAGCATTAATCATTATCTTCATATCAGAAAAGAAAATACAAGAATCATTATTCATTATTCATTTGCATACATCTAGTTAAGCAGTGCATTTCATATCAAAATTACATACATCAAAATTCAAAAACATAGTTGCATTCATAACAAATCCATCTATATCCATGTATCCATACATCAATGCATTACATTCATATGAAAGCAAAAGAATATAGGAATAAGTGCATACATAATTTGCATCCATTTAATCTACATCATATGTAAGATACACTGCATCCATAGCATAATAGAAAGTAAAATGCATCCCTAAAACATCATATAGACATGTGCATAAAAGATATCTCACATCTAAACATCAAATCAAAGAGAATCAAGGAAATTCATCATATAAATGTCCATCAAAACATTATCCACCAAATCTGTATACCAAGATACAATAGCATAAATATGATACATCAACATAGTTCTGATCAAATCAATAAAACATGATAAACTGATACATCATCAAATGTGAATCCATATCCATATATATCAAGACCCAGTAGGGGTACTTGATCCATCACCTATCCCTGACCCATCTCTTGTCCCATCAGGTCCTCTATCATCTTTTCTATCCTAAGTAGGAGGTGGTCCCTGACTCATACTAGCAACACTAGGCCTCTGTGACATCATCACCATAAACTATTGTATCATCATGGCCACATGATCCAATCGACCAACCACTGCTATCAGCCCAATCTATAAAGTCCACACATCTTGAGTCAAGGAATCTATAGCCTGTGGAGCTTGGGGTATCTATGGTGCCTGAGGAGATTGAGGAGCCTGTACTGACACCTATGGTGTAACTGATATTGAAGGAGGCACCTGTTGTGCTAGAATCTATCCCTGAACTATAGGAACCTATTGTGTATGTACCTGTGGAGGATCTTGTGCTCCTAGAACCTATGTAGCAGCTAAAATATGAGCCTGTCACCCAAATCTCTGTCTTTGATGTCCCCATGTAACCCCTGGGGGAGGATAAACTAATATAGGTCCTTGTGCCTATAGAGCTAGCCTAAATACCCCACATCTCACTCTGATATGACCACCCCATGTCTAAGGTCCCACCTATCCTCTACCAATCACCCTAGGAGCTCTTTGCACTCTAGGAGCTCTTCGTCTCTATCTCCTGTCACCACCACCACCATCTCCTCCATCCTTTCCCTCATCACTTGATGTGTCATCTGCATCTAGGATCAGCTCTGTTGGGTCTATAAACCTCATAAATCTATTTCTGGAGAACCACTCTCTATACTCCATGGACATCCCTGCATCTGCTACATTCTCTAACATGTCCCATCTGATGAAAATCAATTTGTCAATCTCATCGCATGCATACTAAAAATAAATCTATGCACCAAACATAGACCGCTTGGCCTGTACTCATGCATAAAGGGCCATACCCTGAGGCATATCCTGAACTTAGCCATACTGCCTGGATACCCACCTGAAATAGAATCTCTAAATCATAAGTGGTTATTGACCAATCATCCACCTCGACAAAAACATGTATGGGATCTCATCATCATCCTCCCACCAACTCTCACATCCCAAATATGGTCGCCACATGACCTGATCCATATCATCAATCATATGGTGCCAATACTCTAGTTTTCCTAGATGATGCTGGACAACCATGCCACCATACAAAAAGGCATAAGGACACTTGTGGCCTTGGACACACACTGCTATGGGTCTAGTAATGGGAATATGCTCCCATATCCACAACTAAAGAAGAACTACACTGGTTGATACTGCACAACTTGATCTATACACAATCTCATGCATATCATGGTATAGTTTTGCTAACACACATGATCCCCAATCAAAACACTGAGGCTATGTAATTGATGCAGAGGGTTTGACAATCTAGAGCTTTCTCTCACCCCAAGGTGCTTCTTTGACTAACCCAACCATCCAATGGTTGTTCTTTATTGCATCTTCCTTTAATTAGGATCTCTAAGACCCTCTCTACCAACTTCTCCTCTAAGGTATAGTTGGTTTTTAGAAGACTCCAAGGTTTCTAAGCTTAACTAGTCCAAATAGTTAACCAAAAGCCTAGCTTCCTCCGCTAGAACTCCACCTAGAATTCCAATCCTCTACCTAGGATCTTCCCACACATTCACCAAGACTCTTAACACACTTCTTGACCCATTCTTGGTCATTCTGCACTCATTCCAATACTCCAAAACTCTTTACCAAACCATTTGGTCATTATTCCACTAGGAGGCCTAATTGCTCAATTCCTACTAGGTCTATTTCCACTGATTTTGGCCAAATGCTCCCAAAATACCAAAATGACTCCACAAAAAAACTTTAAAATCTTCAATACATCACCCAACACTGTCAGAATCCAAAACCCTGACCTTTGAAAGCACTCATAACACTAGTTTCTTGCAGGCCCTAGATTTTAGCCTATTAATTAGGCATGTGGACCACTCAGAATAAATAATTCACAAAATGATCCCCAATATTTGATTCACCTCCTTCCACCTTTGAATCCTCTTAGGAGACCAACTAGGGCATCTAAAAATGTCACTAAGTCTTTCCCAAAAGGTTATGAGTGTTTACTCAAATTCTTTCTTCTCCTTGTCCCGGCTCACCTAGATTCACCAGTCAGCCATAGGGCTTCCTTCTTGGCCTAGGGAATCAATTGAAATAAAAATAAAGGAACCAAAGTCCTATCTATAGACTCTAACCCTACTTCCCCCATGGTTTCAGTCAATTCCACAGGAGGATTCTTAGGTTAGAGCCATTTCTAGCTAGGTAGCACTGTATTGTCTCTGTCAGACCAGTGACCTATAAAATCCTCTAACTTTACTCTACCAACACTTGAAATCAACCTATCTACTAAACATGAAATCTGAAAAGAAACACTACACTTCCATGGATCCCGATCACCTATGCCAATCTGTACACAGCCGTACAGTAGCAAAGATATAGTGCAAATTACTGAAATGCAGATACAATCATCCATACAGGGGTGTCAGAAGTAAATTTTTCAATCCAAAATCTCATTAACCTTCTCCAAACATTGAATCCATGCTCATATACCGAGCATGGGGTGGTTACAATAGTTCTAACTATATTTTGCAAATTCTTGCAAAAGTTGCTTGAGCAACTTTCAAAGTTGCTAGCAACATTTTGTGTTTTGATCATTTTGACCTTGTTTGTCAACTTGATGATTGATGTTGACTTCTAAGACCCTAAATAGGATATTTAGGGTCCTAAAACACACCTCTAACCCATATTTCACTAAAATGGAAACTTTACACTATTTAAAGCCAAAATGACCCAAAACACCTAATCAGCACTAAGGCTCTTACAAGCATGAAGTTATGCTATCATTGTATCCAACCCCTTGGGTATTATTCTAACACACACAAAAACACCTAAAACAACCTTAAACAACACTAAAACATCAAATAGGGAGGTGCCCTACACCATACTCCCCTGGAAGAAATAACTCAAGTCCCTTGAGTTAGGAGGTCTTCAATGGTGACCCCATGTTTCAAAATGTCCAGCTCTATGATCCAAGTGGCCTCAGCTTTAGGGAGTCCCTACCATTTCATGAGGTACTCCTTCTAGGTACCTTTTCTTGTCTTCTTTACCACTTTAGAATCAAGGACACTTTCCAATTGTAAGGGCTTTGGGGGCAGGTAGATCTTTCACCCAATCATCATCCTCCAAATCTATAAGTGTAGAATGACCTGTGTCTAGTGATGATCCCTTATAAGGGTACAAGTAACAAACATTAAAGATGGGTGAAATCCCAAAATTAGGAGGCAAATCCACTTCATAGGCATTCTTTCCATACTTATGCAAAATCTTCAGTGGCCCTATCTTCTTCATGAGTAGTTTAGTTGGCTGGCCTTTGGGTAGCCTCTCCTTCCTGAGGTAGGTAAGTACTAGATCCCCAACCTTGAACTGCAAGTCTCTTCTGGTCTGATCATCTTTGGATTTGTACTTCTCCACTTTGTTTTGTAAATTCTTATTGACGTGATCATGCAGCTCCTTCATCTGTTCAGCAAATAACTCTCCTTGAGCACTCCTCTTGTCCTTCAAACTAAGATCCCTCAGCTCCAATATCCCTCTAGGATTGACCCCATATACTATGTCAAAGGGGCTTCTACCAGTGCTCCTATTGATGGAGTCATTATATGCAAATTATGCCTGCCCAATGATGTGATCCCATGACTATCCATGTTGTTTTGTCAAACACCTTAACAAGTTCCCAAGTGACCTATTCACTACCTCTATTTTCCCATTTGATTTTGGATGGTAGGCTAAAGAGAAAGACAAGTTTGTTCCAAGCATATTCCATAGGGTCCTCCAAAAGTGACCCACAAACTTACTATCTCTGTCACTTATAATATTTAGTGGAAATCCATGGATCCTCACAATGTTCCTAAAGAATAGACCTGCAATTTGAGAAGCATCATTTCTTTTCTTGCATTGAATGAATTGGGCCATCCACCACCACAAATACACTGTTGTGACCCCTAGGTGTCTTTGGTAACCCCAAAACAAAGTTTATACTAAGACACTCCCAAGGCCTTTGGGGTATGGATAGGGGTTGGTATAACCCGCTATTGTTGCTCTGTCCTTTTTCCCTCTGACAAATCTAACATTGTTCTACAAATATTCTCACATCTGATTGTAACTTAGGCCAATAGTAGTGCCTATTCACTTGCTCCAAATTCTTATCCACTCCAAAATGACCCCCCAAGTTGCCTTGGTGTTTCTCCTTCACAATGTTTTCCCTCATTGAGCATTGAGGAATACACATAAGGTGACCTTTAAACAATAGGCCTTCCTGAAACACAAACTCACTGAAATCCACTTTGAAACCCTGCTGAAACTTCACACATGCTTCATAGGCTTCTCTAAAATCCTTGTCCTCCTTGTAGAGGTCCTTCAAATAATCCATCCCTACACTTTGCAATTACATCTCCTATATTGTGAGTACTCTTCTACTAAGAGCATCTGCAACTTTTTTACTAACCCCCTTCTTGTGCTTTATGACAAATATATAAGCCTGCAATGATTCTACCCATTTCAAGTGTCTTTGATTTAGTTTTTCTTGTCCACTCAAGAAACTTAGAGCATGGTTATCAGTGTAGACCACAAACTCCCTAGGTAATAGGTAGTGTCTCCACTTCTTAAGGGCTTGAACCATAGCATATAACTCCAAATCATAGGTGGAGTACTTTTGTTTAGCCTCATTCAACTTTTGAGAGAAGAAAGCCACAAGATGTCCTTCTTGGCTTAGCACTGCTCCAATAGCCAACTTACTAGCATCACACTCTACCAAAAAGAGTTGATTGAAGTCAGGAAACCTAAGAGTAGGTAGCTCAACAATCCTTTTCTTTAACATTTCAAACCCTTGGTTTTCTACCACAATCCATTCAAACTTACATTTGATTCCACTTTTTATGGTGTTAAGTATAGGGGCATACACATGACTGAAATTTCTCACAAATTTCCTATAGTAGGAGGCCAATCCATGGAAACTCCTAACATCCCCTATGGCCCTAGGTTTAGGCCATTCCAAAATGTACTTAACTTTATTAGGGTCCATCTTCATACACCCATTAGCAACCACAAAACCAAGGTAAACTAGTTCATTTTTGAGAAACTCACACTTTTCTTGATTGATCATTAAATTCTATTGATGTAGCTTCCTTAAGACCATCTCCAAATGCTTCATGTGCTCCTCCTTAGACCTGCTAAAGATCAAAATATCATCAAGGTAAACTATTACAAACTTACCAATGAACTATACTAGCACTTCATTCATGAGCCTCATGAATGTGCTAGGTGCATTAATTAGGCCAAAGGGAATTACTAGCCACTCATATAGCCCTTCATTGGTCTTCAAGGTTGTCTTCCACTCATCACTAGGCCTCACTCTTATCTGATGATATCCTAATTTCAAATCCACCTTTGAGAAGTAGCAAGATCCTCCTAAATTATCCATCGAATCTTCTATCTGGGGCATTGGGAGCCTATATTTGATTGTGATCTTGTTTATAGCTCTGGAATCCATACACATCCTCCATTTTCCATCCTTCTTAGGTGCAAGTATTTTTTTCACAGCACATGGGCTTAAACTCTTCCTTATCAACCCCTTATCCAACAAATCTTGAATCTATTTGTCTATTTATGTATTCTAACTTGGTGTCATCTTATATGCTGCTTTGTTTGGAAAATTTGCTCCAAGAATGAGGTCAATCGGATGACTCACATCCCTCATAGAGGGTAATGCACTTGGAAACCCATTGTCTACTATGTCATGATATCTTTCCAACAATGCTTTTATCTCCAGTGGCAAATTGACTTTCTCCTTAGTTTCCTCCTTTGGTTTCACCATTACTGCACAAAAAACTCCTTTATCCTTCTTCATGGTTTTTATAAACTCTTTCCCACTTAATAAAATCACACTTGTCCCCACATGTCTCTCCTCATTAGGCTCTGGTAAAGGATCCATCTGAAACTTCTTCCCCAACTTAGTGATCACATAACTATTCATTTCCCCCATCATGCATTGCTTTGACATCATACTACCATGGACATCCTAGAAGTAGATGGAATGCATCCATAGGAAGTATGTCACATAGGAATTTTTCCTTATACTCTCCAATCTCAAACTCCACCAAATTTTGTTCATCCACCACTATTTGTTGACCCTTATTCAACCATAAAACCTTATAGGGTGTTGTATGAGGTATCCTCCTTAGTTTCAATTTTTCCACCATCTCAGTGGACACTATATTCTTAGTGGATCCAAAGTCCACTATCCATTTTAAAATCTTCCCATGAGACCTAAAAGTTGTTTTGAACAATTTTTTCCTTTGAGGTGGCTCTATAGTGCTAGGCACTTTCAAAAAATTTCTCCTTAACATCAAGTTCTCTCCATCCAATACTGGCCCTACCTTGGAGATGGGAGAAGTAACACTTTGTGTGTCATCCTCTTGTACCAATTGATTCCTTCTATCCCCCATTGAAGATGAGGAAGTCTTTTTAGGACACCTTCCCATTGTGTGACCCACTTGGTTGTAGTTATAGCATCTGCCAGTGAAGACTAAATTGGATCTTCCTTGGGATTGAAATCTTCCCCTAGGAGGCCCTCTTCCTCTGTATCCCCCTCTCTAAAAAGATCCCCTAAATTGATTTCCCCCACTATTATCCATAGATTGATTATCTTCTTGTCTATTAGGGATTTTTCCCCTACCAAAGTTACTTCTTCCTCTTTGGAACCCTCTATTATTTCTGCCACCTCTTCCCCTTTAATAGAAATCATTCCTCCTTCTAGCCTTATCCTCTTCTCTTAAGGAAAATTGGAAACATTTGTCCATATTGTTAGGAGCCATCATGCTGATCTCATCTTGTATCCCTTGCCTTAGCCCATTGAGATACCTAGCCACTTTCTCCATTTCTTCTTCTTTTCTTCTATCCCTTAGGCTCAACTTGTGGAACTCCTCGGTATAAGAACTCATTATCATCTCCTTTTGTCTTAAGTTCTGCAACTTTTGGTACATATGGATTTCATAATCAGTAGGCAAGAATTATGCCCTCAATCTGATTTTCATCCTCTCCCAAGAAACAATATTTTTCTTTCCACTACTTACCCTATCATCCTACATCATATTCCACCACACCAATGTAGATCCCTTGAGTCTAGCCTTAGCATAGCTAACTCTCTTCTCCTCTAAGAATTCTTTGTAATCAAATTGGTTGTCAATGGCTTCAAGCCAATCCAACAATTCTTCTCAATTCAGGATGTTGCGGTAATATGGTATGTGTTCCATGCTATCCTTGTTTAAATACTTGAAGGCATCTAAGAATACCTTTTGTTCTTTTTCCATCTCACATTCTTTCCCTTTGTTTGATGACTCTTATGTCTAAATTTAATCATCTCCATCACTCTCATCTCCCCACTCTGTGATCTTCTTTTTTCCCTTTATCTCAGACACACTAGCCTTCTCCAACATGCCCTGAACCAATTCCACTATGGCATCCCTACTCATTTCCTTAGGATGCATGTTTTCTACCTCTTGACTCTCTTCCACTTCAAACATACATGACCTTCAAGTTAATATGGCTCTGATACCACTTAGATGCAGAGGGTTTGACAATCTAGAGCTTTCTCTCACCCCAAGATGCTTATTTGAATAACCCAACCATCCAACGGTTGTTCTTTGTTGGATCTTCCTTAAATTAGGATCTCCGAGACCTTCTCTACCAACTTCTCCTCCAAGGTATAGTTGGTTTTTAGAAGACTCCAAGGTTTCTAAGCTTAACTAGTCCAACTAGTTAACCAAAAGCCTAGTTTACTCCACTATAACTCCACCTAGAATGCCAATCCTCTGCCTAAGATCTTCCCACACATTCACCAAGACTCTTAACACACTTCTTGACCCATTCTTGGTCATTCTACACTCATTCCAATACTCCAAGACTCTTTACCAATCCATTTGGTCATTATGCCACTAGGAGGCCTAATTGCTCAATTCCTAGTAGGTCTATTTCCACCGATTTTGGCCAAATGCTCCCAAAATATCCAAATGACTCCACAAAAAAACTTGAAAATATTCAATACATCACCCAAAACTATTAGAATCCAAAACCATAACCTTTGAAAGCACTCATAACACTAGTTTCTTGCAGGCCCTATATTTTAGCCTATTAATTAGGCCTGTGGACCAGACAACATAAATAATTCACAAAATGATCCCCAATATTTGATTCACCTCCTTCCACCTTTGAATCCTCTTAGGAGACCAACTAGGGCATTTGAAAATTCCACTAAGTCTTTCCCAAAAGGTTATGAGTGCTTACTCAAATTATTTCTTCTCCCTATCCTAGCTCACCTGGATTCACTAGTCAGCCATAGGGCATCCTTCTTGGCCTAGGAAATTAATTGAAACAAAAATAAAGGAAACCAAAAAACTATCTACAGACTCTAACCCTACTTCCCCCATGGTTTTAGTCAATTCCACTAGAGGATTCTTAGGTTAGAGCCATTTCTAGCTAGGTAGCACTGTATTGTCTCTGTCAGACCAATGACCTATAAAATCCTCTAACTTTACACTACCAACACTTGAAACCAACCTATCTACTTAACATGAAAGTTGAAAAGAAACACTACACTTCCATGTATCCTGATCACCTATGGCAATATGTACATAGTCATACAGTAGCAAAGATACAATGCAAACTACTAAAATGCAGATACAGTCATCCGTACAGGGGTGTTAGAAGTAAATGTTTCAATCCAAAATATCATTAACCTTCTCCAAACATCGAATCCATGCTCATATACCGAGCATGGGGTAGTTACAACAGTTCTAACTACATTTTGCAAATTCTTGCAAAAGTTGCTCAAGCAACTTTCAAAGTTGCTAGCAACATTTTGTGTTTTGAGCATTTTGACCTTGTTTGTCAACTCGATGATTCATGTTGACTTCTAAGACCCTAAATAGGATATGTAGGGTCCTAAAACACACCTCTAACCCAAATTGCACTAAAATGGAAACTTTACACTATTTGAAGCCAAAATGACCCAAAACACCTAATGAGCACTAAGGCTCTTACAAGTATGAAGTTAAACTATCATTATATCCAACCCCTTGGGTATTATTTTAACACACACACAAACATATAAAACAACCTTAAAAAATAATAAAACATCAAATAGGGAGGTTCCCTACACCAATAATCAAATCCTCAAGAATGCAGCCCCATCTAACAGATAATCCTCAACCTCGACGATCAAGAAGGAGTAAACCACCTATCACAGCACCTAAGATTGTTGGCAATGTCAAAAAAGAAGCAAACTGTGCCCAGATAATTGTGTCATCTCCAATGGTATCATCATCAAAGACCCCTCTATAGACACTCCCATCATAAACTGAATCATAATAAACTCATTCCCCACAAGTAGGGATACAAAGTAGTTTGTACACATCCTTAGGAGTGATGGTCATCTCCCCGAGTGGAAAATGGAAGGTATTATGGTCAGAGTGCCATCACTCTGCCACAACTATCAATAGACCTCAGTTCAACTGAAACTAAGGGATGTCTAGAAGGAATCTCAAACCACAAAGCTCAATGACTCTATACTCTGGATCTATAAGCTCTTGAGCTAAATCTAAGATCCAAGAAGCTAGATTCTGTACATATAACTTACGAAGATGTGCCTATTTTTCAAATCAAGAGAATTATATCAAAAAATTTCTATCAATGGATTATCCTAAGTCAATCAATCTAATTCAATCAATCTTTTCTCTTCTTAAGCACAACCAACTTATTGTTCCTACATCTAGATCTTGAGACATGGACCACTATGATCAGTTATCTAGCCTATCAGTTTTCTATCCAATCAGAGTGACAAATCAAACATTCATTGTTATAATTATCCTAATATCCTATTAATTTTTCACATTACTACAATAGATCTATCTATCTTGGAAACTGAATTTTTCATCTAGATGATCAATATGCAATCAATTTGAGCATTTCAAATTAAATTATTATCACATTTTCCTCTAGGCATCACTTGGCTAAGTGTACGTGGCATTTTAACCTACGCGTCATTTTAAACATCATACGCGTCATTTAAACTATTAGAGGTGGTGCTTCTTGATTTAAGTGTCACTTTAACAACCTAGGCATTACTTAAGTGTTCCTAGGTGGCATTTAAAACATGAGGTTTTGGCAAGCATCATTTTAAACATGGTTTAACATTTTTTCCCTAGCTCATAAGCGTGGTTTAATTTCTCCTACGTGGCATTTAAAAGCACAGAGGTGGTGTTTTACTAGCCTAGGCGTGGCTTAATCTATCACATGCAGCATTTAATAGGAAATAATTTCAAAAGCATGAAAATTTGACATAAATGCTATTAAATGCAAGAAATAAATGCACCATGAGGTTCAAAATCACTCACTGGAGGTCCGTAATCTAGTGGTCTTTGATATCGATGACCCCTCTCGAATCGATGCTCTCGAATAGGAACAACCATGACTGATAATCTTCATAGGATCAGAGAAAAATCTCAATAGTCAAAAGTGAAAATGAATAGTAAATTTGGGGTTTTCAACCTATTTAATCTATTAAACCTAATTTTGGAGGGTTTTCTACTCAATGTGACCTAAATCTGCATTTTCTGCAAATCGGGGCATGTTGTGATATCATTGTCATCGTCAGTGTTTTCTGAAATGAAATCATCTTGGATCTTGTTTACATCAGTCTCATCATATTTTGCATCCGGAGATCAATCTATTTCATTTCTGAGGGGGAATTATCATATCATCATATTAGGGTTCTGAATCAAATCTAGGGCATTGAAAATTCTAACTTTTATTAGTGGGGCATTCTGTATCAAATCAAATCAATTATCAAATCAGAGTTTCAAATTAGGGTTTCAAATCAATCAGGTTATCAAATCCGATCAGTTTTATCAATCAATCAATCAGTATCAAAACAGTGATCAGGACATATAATCTTCTTTGAATCAATGCACTTCACACATCAATTCAAAGAGGGGCATTTGTAGACACCCAAAACTGGGCAGGTGTCTTAGGATCATCTAAATCTACAAATCTCAGCTAAATGCTTCAAAATAGATCAAAATAAATTCAAATGGACATTTATTAATCAAAGTGGACAAAATCAAGTTAAAATAAAAGGATTAATTAACCATGACATTAAATAATCAAATATAAGCCTAAAAGGATCAATCAAAATTATATAATTGATTTTAATCACTCAATTATATATTTTTAAATCAAAAATCAAATTGAACTTATTCATCCCTACATGGATAATTTAATTAATTGATTGAATTAAATAATACTAATATCTTTCAACATGAATTTGAGAAACCAATGGGAATTGAGAACACAAAAGCACATGGATCACTCCTAAATTTGAATCTCAATCACTCATTTTCAACACTCAAATTTGTCCATGTCTCTCAACCTTTGAGACAACCATTTAAATTGTCCCCCCATTTGAAACCATCTCAAAGCCTTTCACTCAACCAAGGATTAATCATGATCAAGTAACTCTACCCCCTACCCTTGGTAATTTTCTATAAATACAAGACATTTTCAAGCATAAGTAATCCTAGAAAATTCAAGTGCACAGGATCAAACCTATAGGCAATTTCATAGCAATCTTGAGCATTTTGAGAGTTTTGATATAAAATTGAGCATTTTGGAGAGCATTTGAATTATAAATTATCATTTTGAGAGAGAATTGATCTAGATTAGGCATATTTTTGTATCAATTTCTTATTCTAGGATTTTCACTAGTAGAGATTAAGGGTGAGAGCTTTACTAGCATACTAGTTAGAGAACCATGAGATGTTTAGCGATTTAAATGCAATTCTTTAGTTTAAATTGTTTATGTTTTTCCATAGAATTGTAGTTAAATAAATCAATCTCATGAAGGTGTATTAAATTCACACACACCTCCATATCCTCTTCTATGACCTCTATTGTCTCTTCCTCTTCCTCTATTGGTTGAGTCTTGCTTCTTTTTGAACTTCTCCTCCACCTTGAGGGCTAGCTAATAGCAATGGTGGATTGTCTTGGGGCTTAAGAGACTAATTTCCTCTTGGATACTCTACTTGATACCATTCAGATACCTAGCCACTTTTAGGCTTTCTTCTTCCATTACATATGACCTTAAGCATAGCTTGTGAAATTATTGTGTATAGGCACTAACCTCCAAATCTTTTTGTCTCAGATTTTGTCTCTTCTTGTGCAACTGCACTTCATAATCATCAGGAAGAAAATTTTCCTTTATTTTGGAAACCATACCTTTCCAACTGGTTATGGGGTTCTTTTCTTCTTTAGTCCTTTCATCTTGGACAAATTTCCACCAAGTGAGAGCAGTTCCTCTCAATCTTATCTTAGCTATTCTTACTTTGTGAGCTTCAATCACACTTTCACAATCAAAGTGATTTTTGATACCTTCTATCCACTCCATGATTAACTCTAGTTCCATATTGCCACTAAATAGAGGTACACCTTCTAAGGAATTACCACTCATTGCCTTCAACACTTTCAAGAATGGTTCTTCCTGAAGCACAGGGTCTTGCTCTAGTATTATGTCTTCCTCGGCCACTGATTGACCCTTTCCATTAGCTTCTCTCATCAGGTCACTAACTACTAAAATCCTAAGATGTACTTCTTCCAACTTAGTTGCCATTTTGGCCAAATGTTCCTTCAGGAGTCTATTCTCCTCTTTTTTCTCTTCTACATTCTTTTCCAAATCTGTGTTGGTCACCATTTTTATGTGAATCTACAAATGCTACTGAAAATATCAGCCCAACAACACAAGCCCAAATATTTTTAGGGCTCTAATACCAATCTAATGGAGAGTCTATGGTCTAAGGCTAGAAAGTCAGCCTAACTCTACTCTAAGGTCTCTTTCTTAGACATTTTTGGTATCCTAAACCCCAACCCAAGGGAATTCACTAAGATCTTCACCTCTCACTCAAGACCTGGTCCCCATCAACAAGTTAATCCTTCATGCTTAATGAACCTACAAAGGATAGATTCATTATCTTGGTTGAATCAACTCATTTAGCCAATACACTCAAAACATATTCTCACACTTTTCTTCCCTAGCCAGACTATCACCAAGCTCACCTAGGGTAAGAACTCTAATTTCTTGTCCAACACCTCTCCTAAAAAAACAAAATAGAAAACTATATACAAGGGCTCTTCTTGAATCCTATCTAGGCACATGGTTCTCACCATGGATTCAAGAACCTCAAGGAGTTATGAAATATTACTACCCAAAATGGGCCAAGAACTAACAACTTGCAAAAACAAAACAACCTATTCTACTTGCACTTCAAACAGACAATGAAACTCATAGATTACACAAAAAATACACTCTACAATTTCTATTAACCTCTTCAATCTCTAAACATACATCCCTCCTCAAAAACAACATGCATCCAGGTATTATCCCGTGCTCTCCAACAACTTTCACCAACCTCATGAATGCAGGTATGGGAGATCATTAAGAAACCTCCCATCAATTAAAACTAGTGTCACTACCCATTGAAGACAAGGTGACATGTAATGAGCCATTACAATTGACTAGGCTACTCATAAAAGACAAAGTCATGATTTCCATTTCATTAACCAACTTTACCGAGCGTCAATGTTGACTTTACCGAGCATCAATGTTGAGTGTCAGTACAAATAGAACATCAGCACTGAGCGTTAATTAGCAACCCCAATCAATCATCACCGAGCGTCATCCCCAAGTGATATAGTGTAACCCAAGTGATATCACTGAGCAGCCTAAGAAGCGTCCCTGAGCAACATAGTGTAACCCAAGCACTAGTACTTCCCGAACACCAGTGTAAACTGAGCACTTTAACTTAGTGTCATTTCACCTTGCTTGGTTGCTAGAGCCTTGGCTGGATTTCCAGAGGTTTACAAACTATCTCAATACATACTAAACTAAAAAAAAAAAAAATTTAAACAACTATGGAATCTTTTCACCGAATTGACCTTGGTCATTACAAAGTGGTAGAATAAAACACCTTACAAACAACTTCCAAACCCAAAATGCTTTCTAACCTAGGTGCTCCTGCACCATCATTGGGGAGGGTGCATGTTTTATTCACTACTGGGGATACACCATCCTTGTCCACCTATACTATGACCTCCACATGTGTGCCTATCATAGAGGTAGGAAATTGGGAGTAGGAGTGATGCTCCTGTTAGTTTGGTCTTGGGAGCATATCGCACTAATACGCCCCATCTGAAGACATGAGACACGGGTGACATATGAGCCCTATGCATGTAGATATAGGTTGTCAATAAAATATGATTCAATAGACTTAGTAGGCTAATAGAGATGCATGTTAGATGAGATGGTTGGATTTTTTTGGACACCATATGCAGGGTATGAGGCGTGGGGTTACCAGATCCTACAACAGCGAGACTATGCAGAGGACAGGTGGCTGGACCCATACATTTTTTGGTACATCTAGATAGACTACTAGCTGATTGGAAGGATGAAATACATGATCACATGTTACATGCCCTACCGATTATGGAAGCAGTTTGGTCAGATACAGGATGCAATGCTAGATGGATTCCCACATCTATTGGTCGCACGGGAGGTAGGTTGCCTCTGGAAGATAGGGGTGGATTTTAGGGGAGCCCAAGCCTCATGGCTGGGGATGATACTTCTCCCATGGAAATAGGGACAAGATAGGTTAGAAGATTTAGCTATGACCCTAACATATGCATAGTGGTAGGTCGTGTTGGTACTCAAGAATACAAGGGTTTTTGAGTGTCTTATTAGTGCTTTACATTTTGACCCCCTATAAATGCTTTTTGAGCCTATTTTCCTAGATGAAATTTTGAATTTTTTCATACATGTTAGGTTTTTATCACTCTTTTTTAGGCATATGAAGACATCCTAGGTTGTCAGTTTCAAGTTTTCAGTCAGTTAGTGATGTCTTGTTTTAAGCACTTACACATTCTGCATTTCTCACCTAAGTGTCAATTTGTTGTAACAGGCCTAGTTTGCATTAGAATAACTTGTGTCTAATTGAGTTTCATGGGTCACCATTTTGGGAATGTTGATCATGTATATCAGAGAGCCTATATTTCAAATCCTAAGTCATTTTGAATCCATTTGATAAGTTTTCAAATTCCCCAAAATTGGTCCTGCAAAACTGTCTTATTTCTTTGTTTTTCCTAGAATGCAGAATTATGAAATAGCCTACTTTGAGCTTTTGCATGTTGTATCTAGTTGAACTCCCTACATAATTGAGTTTTCCCCTATTTTTTAAACATGAGAGTGTACCTATCTGAAGAATTTTATCCCTTGGCCAATCTGCTTCACCACTTTTCCAACTTGATTCCAAATCCATTTTCTGCATATTTACTGAGTTTTAAATTTTGAAAGTTGTAAGGTGCTGACTTTGCATATTAGTGTTGAATGATTAGTTAATTTTTAGAATGAGTTACCTGATGATTCATATTCCATGTGTGAAGCTGAATCAAGTTCCATAGGTTCAGGTTCTAATGGTTCTTCTTGATGACTTTATGAATTCAAATCCGAAGACAGTTTGTGCAATTTGCCAGTGCAAAACAGAATGGTCCTTTACAGAGAGATAAATTTTTGTCTGAAAGTTGTTTTCATGAACTGATTGTGACACCATTCTAATTGCATGTAAATGTACTACCTAAGCTAGTGGTGAAGTATTAGAGTATGTTTTGGTAATCTTGCAAAAGTCAATCTGAATGAGATTTATGTTGTTTTTTCATTTGCACTTGCACAGTATTTTGGAATGCCCAAGTTTGATTAGTTCCACCTTGTACATAGGGTTGAATCAGTTGAAACCCTTTTGCATCCATACTTATTATGTTCAATTGAATCTCTATGATGAGTGTCAGGTTTACTTGTTGCAATTCAGCCAGTTTTCTATCCTAATTTCAGAAGCCATTTATCTTTTTCGGTCATTGTGGCAGAAGTTTTCAAAAGGTAGTGCTAATGAAGAGCCGCTTCAAGTTTCTTGCTTGAAGAGAATTCAGGGTTACATTCAGGAAATTAAGATGAAATTGGTTTCAGCTTTAAAAATGTTTCTATGGTAAAGGAAACTTCTCCTAGTCTTGGTGAATTGGTTGATCATCTTGAATATGAAGATATTACTTGGCCATCTACAAATGATGAAATTACACTTTGGAAAAAACAATTTCCTTCATGCCAATCACATTCAAATCCCACAATCAATGTCAAACATGATTCCAATCTTATACATACTATACATGTTACAGCTGAGATTGCTCCCATAGCAAATATTAGTGGTTTAGGTGATGTCGTTACTGTTTTTGCAAGAGCTTGTCTAAACAAGAGGATACAAAGTGGAGGTAATGCTTCCTTTCTATGAATGCATTAAGAAGGAATAGATAAATGATTTGACTCTTTCTAATATATACTCATCATATCATAATGAAAGTTGGGTACCTACTTGCACATATTGTGGTCTAGTTTCTGGAATACCACTGATACTTATTGAACCAGCCAACCACTTTTTCAAAGGGCAGTGTGTCTATGGAGGTTCATATGATGAGCTAGAATCTTATTTGTTTCTCAGTTGAGCATGCTTATATTAATTGCAAGTGAAGAAATGGCCAGCACAATGTTATAACATGACATGTCTGCAAATAATAAGGGAGGCTACATTTTGGGAGAAGGCCCACGTATGAAGAAAGGAAACACTCTAAATTCTTTAAATTGCCAAAGCAAAGAGGTATGGCTGCCAGCGTATAGAGGACCTTAGAGGAAATAATATAATAACTCACCAATTAATATGCAGATATAAACCAATAGAGAGTTGCGCAATAACCATAGGAAATGAAGCAAATAGCCCATGAGTAGGATGGGGGTTCTATTTGAATAAATCCAAATACCAAATGGAATGTTTAAGAATGCTAAGCTTGCATTGGATAGAGGGAAGTCCATGCTATTTTTTAGGGAGAAAGTTTAAACATTGAAGAGCAAAATCCTGCGCAATACAATAAAGGCATTTAAAACAAAACCAAGCCAAAGGCAATTGTAAGAGCCAGCTAGCGCAATAGTAAAAGAGGATTGTTTAATTGTTAAATTTAACCAATGTCATGGCCTGTAAAAGGCATGAATGGAATGTAAACCAGTGCAAGAAGATGTAAACATGTATGCAAGTGATAAATTTAAAATCCAAACAAAAAAAACAAAGCATGTTTCCTATGCAGCATTTAGAAGATTCAAAATAAACATTGGCAAATGCATTGATACCTGCGCAGTGTTTTGGAAAGCCAAAAAATGTGTTAAAAGGAAGTTGGAAATGGACTGTGCAAATCAAAGAAGATGCCCACACACAATAGGGGAATGCTACGTAGCAGTTTTAAGAGGAGTGAGATGGCTGTTAAAAGTAACAGAAAACACCAACGCATTGAAGGATGCCCAGCGCTGAGCATGGTGGAGGGAGACTTTTGAATGAACCAAAACAAGAACACTAAGGGATGTGTGGAGTTGGTGCTAGGTATCCTACGTAGGAGTAATGGAAAAGGAAATTGGGGGTTTTTTAGTATTAAAGAATTCACTTAATACATTTTGCAAATATGATTCCACAGATGCATGCGCAGAGGAGGTAAGATGTTTTTCTTTAAAAAACAAACTTCATAGAAAATGCACTTGGTAAGTGTAAATCAAAGGTAAAGCCTATGCAATCATCTACAACATTATCCCACATGCATGAGAAATGGGGATTGTTATTAGTTTTTATATGAAAACACTTTCATAATGAAGAGAATAATGAAACCAAGAGGATTTGGCGGTCCCCTTGGCTGGAAGACTTAGTGCGGTGGTGGGCCCCATTATTTTGGGTGTAAAAACACAGAAGTGCTTTAAAACTTATCAGAAATTATCCCACATTCACAAGGAAGAAGAATGTTAAGATGTTTATAAGAAAAAATGCACAACATGTAATATGAAGATGAAGCTCGAAGGCTCTCCACATGCGGGTGACGAACACATTCAGAAGCATGCCCAGGTGATAGAAATCATATTTTGGAAAGACCCGCAGAGGTAATGTGGTAGATGAGTTGGAAAAAAAGGTTATAGATTGGGCATAGATCTTGAGGCAAGTAGGATCAGACAGATGGTGCAATGACTGGATCTGAAAGATGAAAGGAAGATAGCATCAAGGGATCATGCTAGTGCGACATGTGGCAAGGCCGACAACAGCACAAATGATATGGCATCCAAGTGGAAATGAGGTGGTGGTCATATAGGAGATCATTTGAGTTGGCACAAATCCCAAGGTAATTAGATTGACGGCTGTCAGAAAGCCTCAAAGAGAAAGTTGCAAGGTAGTTAGCATCAAGGGATCGTGACAGCATGACATGTGGCATCCAGACAGGTGGTGGGCCAGGATGGTGCAGGTGACATAGGTGCCTAGGTGGAGCTGCAAGTCCAATCAAAGGGTGCCACATAGCAGATTCTAGATAAAAGGTAGAATAAAGGTGAAATTAAAGTCTGAAATAAAAGATTTAAAAAATTAAAACTGAATGTGCACACAACAGACAAAGTTTGATTAATGGTTAAGGGGGTAATTTTTATCCAAAATATCAAGTATCATATATCACCAGAAAGGTCTTAGAACGAGGATTCTGATTGTGTAAACCATTTGATTCTAGATCATATCAGATTTTTGTAGTTTTCAATTGAAGAAGTTGCAGATATTTTTTGGGGACATACAGGCATCAGTGACTGAGATGGTTTTCTCCTTTCTCCTATATCTAGTTTTTTCTCCATTGTAATAGGGATGGTGAAATCAATACTGCAACGTAGATTTTTGATTCTAGGGTCTTATTTTATAAGTTTTTTTTGTCATTCTAGATGTACTAAAGCAGGATATATTAATGGAATACAATGCAGTTCTTGTTCCATATTATTGTTGTCTCTTTATATTTTTTTGATGCTCTTGTATGTTTAGTTTGCAAGGCATTCTGAACATGCTGGTTACAAGGTAACTGTGCAATTACTTGTGAGTTTCCTTCAAGGAAGGAGTCAGTCTTATGAGTGATTTCAGAGGGATAAGAATTTGTATGAGGATTTGATATAGTAGTATGGGAATGATAAGATAGTCTATAAGGAATTCTATCTGAGCTGCATATATATTGTAAGGAATTCTATTTATGTTTTTGTTAAGTAATTTCTATGGATGTATATTTATTTGACTCTATTACCCACTAGATAAGGCACTGGTCTTTGCTAGTTATGTAGTCCTTACCATCAATCATTTAAAATCAAATCATTTCCCTTTTCCCATTTAAAAGTATGGATGTTCAAAATCTGTATTGTATAGTATAGACATTGTTGGTGATTCCTTGAAGAAGTGAATCCATAGGTTAGCCTACCTGAGCTTAGAGCTCAAAGAGAAGAAGGATTTAATCCTTATTGTAAGACTAACCATTTCCCAAGTTCTTAGAATACTTATGCAAGAAGGATCATGTATAAGATTGGTTGAGTCTTGGATTCCTAGTTACACAAGTCTAAGAATTATCCACGGTAACATCTGCATAATGAGGTTCAGCTAGAGAGTGTTTGTATATGTAGATAATTATATGTAAGAGGTACACCTGTCTGAGAATGTGGAGCTCAAAGTAGAAGGAGGATAAAATCCTCATCAATTAGCTTTTTCTTTCCCCTTAGTTTCTATGAAGAAGCAGATTCATGTGAGTTGGACTAAGATCCCCAAGTCTGGTTTGCATATTATTTTTTAGAACTGAGGGATACAAGAAAAAATGCTAATAGGCTGCATATAGGCTAGTGAGACTGACAATCCTAGGGGTCATGTAGGTAGGAGAGTAGCTTGTAGGAGGGGAGGATGGAGTTGGGGTTGATGGAGATTATGACAGTGGAGATGAGGAGGTAGAAGAGGTAGAGAGAGGAGGACCAAGGAGAGGGAAGTAATGAGTGGCGGCCTAGAGGAGATGGGCACAAGAAAAAATTCATACAGGTAGGGATCCTCTAGTACTACAAGGATAGGGGCCATAGGGGCCACATGTAAAAGGACCACCATAGGGTTTGGGTCCATAGGTACAGGGGCCACTAGCAGGCTATGATCCACAAGACACCCGTGATACTATTATTATAGAGTGGACCAACCTGCAGCCATAGGTCACACCATTACAGGGGATATTAGCCACAACATAGGTGTCACATGCCAGTGTGCAGACAGAGATGTCTCAGGTATAGGGTTTACTGGTTATAGTATAGGCATCTGATGGTAGTATGAAAATAGAGCTGGCAAGGGTGCAAGGGTTATTAGCATGTGAGATTGCATGCACAGATAGTGCTCAGAGTGCACTAAACATATTACAGTCTCAAATACACACAGGTGAGTTCACCATTATTAAGACCCATACAGAGGCTGTGGCTAGGGATTAGTGGTCAGAGAAACTACAACAAAAAATAGATGTTATGGGATAGGAGTTGTAGAGTATGACTCTAGAGAGGGATACCTATAGACACAGGGCATTGGATTACAAGGGACATGGAGAGATTTTTTTATAGGTTGTGATAGGTCTAAGAGTGATGCAGGTAGTGTAGGAGGATTTGTATGCACATAAAAAGGAGAGTAGGGAAGTTCATGAGATGGAGTATTATCGTCGACTATATTATGAGATCATACTAGAGGGCCAAAGAGAGCCTTCCTATACAAAGAGATCCTCATCATATACCACAGGTGGGGGAGCTTCACAGGCCTTAGTCGGGATGAGACTGCCACGAGATAGAGGAGGTGATGACACAAGTGGGGCTGGGCCATCCTCATAGCCAACCACATGATTTAGCTCAGTGGATAGTTGATACACATGCAGTTTTTTGATCTTGAGTTATATGTACAATGACATTTTGAGATATACATGTACATGTATTTTTGACATCGATGTACTTTATTGGACATTTTTTATATATATAGACACTTTGATTGATGGTCCTATTTGTATGATGTATGAGATTTCTATATGCATATGATGATGACTTTATGATTGACGTGTGTGATGCAGGATGTGATATATGATGATACTGATGTATTTGTGATGTAGGATGTGATGTTTATGTATTTTTAATGTTTTTTTATATGCACATGGATGCAATGTTTATATTATGGATGTAATGTGTATATGATGGATGTAATGTTTAATATAATGTGGATGAAAATGAATTGATGGTTTATGATATATTTGGATAATAATGAATGAAATGCAATGAACCTAATGAGGAATGAAATGATTAATGATTAATGCAAAGTAATAATGAACCTAATGAGTAATGAAATTATTAATGATTAATGAAACTAATGAGAAATGAAATTATTAATGATTAATGAACCTAACGAGTAATGAAATGATTAATTATTAACGAACCTAATGAGTAATGAAATGATTAATGAACCTAATGAGTATTGAAATGATGTACAATTGAGATCTTTTAATGAATAAGGACTAATTATTAATGAGTAATGAGATAATGCAATGGATCTAGATAAGTGGGATGAATTTAAAGTCAATACTTAAACTCATCATGAAATAATGAATGCAACTAAATGAAGAATCAATATGTTTTTGTGTATACCAACTAGAAATGAGAAAATCATATAGCTAGCTTTAGAGGGAATAAACAGGAATCTTTCTAAGAGTAACCAAAAATGCAACATGACCTAATATAAGACACAATCTAACTACATGATTTTTGGGGGATCACATTGTGTTACTATTGGAGAGCACACCCTAGTTTGATTTTTCAAAAGGAGTTATGCACAATGTGTTAGAAAACATAAGTGACATTGTTCCTTTGCATGGACGAGACTCTCAAACAAATAGTTTGTTAAGAACACAGATGTAAGATTTTGAGTCATGATGGAACCAATGAAATGTCACTCATGGGAGGATTTAATACACCCAAATATTTTTAAGGATTCAGTCGTGTATAATTTTTTCCCCCAGTGAGGCATACATAGCCATGACTGTAAACCAAACAAGAGTGCATTTAAACAACTATGAAAAACATATCATACCACAAAGGCATGCATTCCAATAGAAACCATTCATCATGAACCAAGATATTAAGGATCAAGGAAATCATGAGAAGGATATATTAGAACACAAAAAATAAAATCAACACAAAGGCATCATGACCAAGAATTCATTCAGTCCAAAGTTCTTTGCATGAACATGATTGTGTGATGGAGGATTGATAAGCTGATGTCGGAAGGATGCATCCTGATGGGCAAAGCTTTATTGAGTATTGAAATGGGCATTTGCTGGAAATTGCTTGTGAGTGAGATAATAGATTTGAAATTAAATTTTTCAGTTGATTTGTGAGAACACTTGCGATCACTATGTATGGGAAAAAGCTCAGCATTGGTGGGGTAAGCTCAGTTGTGTGAGAATAAAGTTTTATTGTGGATGAGATGATGGAATGAAACTTCCTGCACAAATATGGGTAGTATAACATATTTATTAGGACAAGGGGTTGGATGGAATGTAAAGGATGGTACAAATAGATGGTAGACCTAGCTATGCATGGTGCCTGAAATAGGTTTTCACCATGGTACTTATCCATTGCGTCACCAAAGTGATTTTCACAAATGAACAATTTTATTTCTCTTTCTCTTTTTTACTTCTTTTGCTTTTTTGCTTTTTTTGCTTTTTTTTTCTTTTTTGCTTTTTTGGATTTTGCACTGATTTTCTAATTTTTTGGGATTTTGCATTGATTTTTTGTTGTATAAAGGATTATGAACAAACTATACATAGAATCATTTGAGATGTACAATATTCATAGGACCAGGGATAGGAACTCCCTTTGGTGTTGCAATCTGATAAGCACCAGAGACAAATTTAGTTGTAACCACAAAGGGCCCCAACTAGTTAGGCTTAAAATTACCTTTCTTTTCACAATTCAGGAGATTCTTTGTATTGTGTTATAAGAAAAGAGCACCCACATCAAACTAATGAAGTATGATCTTCTTATTAACCTGCAAGAGGAGGCAATTTTGATACATGCAAAGGTGGTAGAGGACATTAAGGAATTTTTCATCGAGGAGTTCAAGCTCTTGCAAGAAAGCAACTTGGGATTCTTCTTTGGACATCCAATTCTTTATGGATATTCTGAGGGAAGGGAGCTCAATTTCTATGGGAAGAATAGACTCAATGTCATATACAAGGGAAAATTGAGCGGCTCCAGTAGGGGTCTGAATGGAAATTTTGATAGGCACAAAGGGTGAGATTTAGGCATAGGTGCCAATCATGGCCAGCTTCATTGACTATCTTTTTAAGGATTTTCAAAATGGTTTTGTTAAAAAGGCCTTAAGAATAATCTGTTGATCATCTTGCATGAACTCCAATTGTTTCAACTTGTGATCAATAGTGTATCTTTCTATATTTTGTAGCCAATGATACCCAAGATAGCATCCAAACTGTCTATATCAATGACATAAAAAACAACCTCTAGAAGATAATCTACAAAGTGATATTGGAATCTGAAGATCTTCCCTGTACAACTCAACAAGTCTCCGCCCGCCACATTGACCTCAAACTCAAGAATTTCATCTACTTGTAACCTCCTCCTGGAGGTCATACTTGTGCTAATAAAATTATGAGTGGTACCTGTATCTAATAGGCAAATGATTCTTTGTCCTCTAACTACTCCCTTCAAACAAAAAAGGGTGACATGTGGGAATCCCTAAAAGGGATGCTAAAGTAACTTGGGGCTTCTCATGGGGGGATTTCTTATTTTTTTATTCTACTAATTACTCTACCTCAACCTCCTCATCATCATTTCCCTCATATTGTTCATACTCACCATTAGAAACCACCTCAATATAATGTATTTTTCCTTTCCCAAGGCACCTATGGTTTGGAGTCCAAGGCTTCCTGCATGTAAACCATAATTTTCTCCTCCTCAACTCATTTCTAGTCTCGAAAGCCAACCTAGGAGGCATACTCTTATTCTGATTTTTATTCTTTTGTAATGAAGAGGATCCCTTAAAAATTTTCTTAGGTGGCTGAAATATGGAGGAAGGTGAATCCAATTCATGTGCTAATTTACTAGTGTTATCCAAGGTGGCTATCCTGAGAACTCTAACCAATCCTCTAAATTTATCCTACAAGCCCTTAGTAAACAAAATCACCTTTCTCTTCTCAGACATGTCCGGAACCATAACGGAGATCCTCACAAAATCATCAATATAATGCTCTAATGATCCACTCTATTTTAGTTGAGCTAACTCCCTATAATATACCTCTATGTCCTTCATATCAAAATGGGTGTTCAATCTTGTGCCAAAGGTCTCATAGGAAGTAATCAACCCATGATCCTGGGTGACAAGGTCATGATGACACCAATCATATGCGGCTCCCTCTAAAACCATAGTGGAAAATTTAACTTCCTCAATCTTAGACATGGGTTTGAGGGTCAAGAAGGTATCTATGTTGTGGATCCAAGCTCTAGCAGATGTTCTACCACTTCCATAAAATCTAGGGAGAGTCAACAAATTCATATCATTTTTTAAATCCCTACTCTGACCTCTAAGTCTTCAATCTAGTTGGGTCTTATCAAACTCTCTCTTCTAAACCATGTACTCAGGAAAGGTCAAATCTACTTTGACATTATCGGGTTACATATTCCACTTATCATGCATGGTCATCAAATTCTCTGGAAGAATACTTTTTGCCTCTGGTGGTGCTACATCTTCCCATTCATTATTATCCTCAAAGTTAGGCATAAGGAGCTATTGGAAGTACAAGTGGGGGCCCTAGCTTCCCTAGGTGATCCTGCTACACTACCTCTACCACTATGATGGCTATGGGGTCTCCTCAATGCTACTATTAACTACTGGATAACCCATGTCAGATGATGTAGTACATCAAAAATATGATCCTATCCATCTCGTATGGACCTCAATGTTTCCTTTCCCTCTCTATCTATCTCCTCAACCATATTTGTACCTAGAATGATCTGTTTAAAAAGAATGCATCATCCTCTGTATGATTGTTCTCTATATAAACCTGTATGGAAGAATCTGTTTGTTCCTGCTCAGCTCTGTTATTTATAAAACCATATGGCATGTGCCTTCTATGCATACCTGGTCAAGATAGATACCGTGGAACAACCTAAAAGTTTGAAAATAATCCCACTAGGATGGAAAGATCAAAGCTTCCATACCACTTTAATGATCTCAACTAGTTATGACCCAAATTTTTTCTTCAATAATTTTGATTTGTGAGAGTGGGAACTTGTTTAATGTTTAATGAGTCTGATAGGTAACTTATCTCTTATTCACTTTCCCATTGTATGCATGTAAATGAGGAATGTATATATGAACTAATACCCTAGTGCTAGATACATCCAAATAACAAGAGTCTAGTGTAATAACAAGTTGCAATAGTGGTAGAACTCCAAATGGAAATACAACTCATTTATTTATTTAACATGTTATATACTCAACACCATTACACATTTCAAATATATAAAACTGTCAAATGGTGTATTACACATTACACATAAGAGCGAGAGAGAGAGAGAGAGAGAGAGAGCTAATTCAATTCATGCACCTGTCATAAGAGATGCCAATTAATGTTGTCAATCATACTTTTTGCTGTGGATCTAAAATGTGGTTGGAAAGGTGTTGTGGATGAACCAAGATGATTGGGGGAGCCAAGGCTCATGCTCTAATAGAATGACTCTCCAAATTTTCATTCACTACTTTGCTAGCATGATTCCAAGACTGTCGCTAAGCACGTGATGCCAACTTACACCATATGAATTTTCTCGGTGGTGGTTACTTCGCATGACCATAAGCCTTAAGACAATGTGTGAGCCTCCAGACATCCACATTCACAGAATGTGTCTGTCCAGGGAGAACCGTATCACCCAACCATGATTGTTTATTCTCCTTCCTATTACCTCATGCCACCAGATGATACAGTGACTATGTACCCACATCTAACACTAAATACCACACCCTCAACTTATGTTGAAAGGTTGCATGCCCTACTGGAGAGAATAAATGACTATGGGTTGTAATGCCAACTCAAGGACTTGGTCTTTTTCATTTTGTTGGACTGAATGATGATCAACCACTATATGCTATGCTAACTATAGGTCATGTTTAGTAGTTTAGGAGTCTTATTCTTATTATTGATGCCACAACCAAATAGAGTTCACTGTGATTCATAGCTGACTGCGGCTTTAATCTAAATGCTTCCCTTCTATGGTGATTTTGAACAAGTAACAATCCAATCATAAAAACTACAATGAACTTAATGCCAAAGTTGTTATACTTACTTGCTTGTCAAAACATGATGCAAATAAATGTATTGATTTTTGTGTGAACCAACTAATTTCTAATATGAAATCTAAATGATTCCATCCTTGTAGAAATGTTGGGGCTATGTCCAACCTTTCAACCTTTCCTCAAGGGTTTGCATCCTCAAGAAAGAGATAACCAATCACAATTGCAACCATAATTTAATTCCTTTTGTTAATAATATTTCATGGTGCTTTTCCCAAGAGAAACTTTTTCTTTTATAACCTCAAAGTGAGGGAAAACACAACTTAAGAAATGTGGGATAAAAGTACTCACTTAAGTCACTTAAGTTACCTTTTTAAAATAAAGTAACTTAAATTCATAAAGTGAGTTTATAACATCACTTTATAAGTCCTTCCATCAAATCAAGTACTCTCTTATAGCCCTATTCTGTAGTTTCCTTTCTCTAACCTCAATCACCTCAGCTAGAACCATAACCAATTTACCTTCCTCATCAAGTGGGGGTAATCCAATTGAAGGAACTATCTATTATCCAATTTTCTTCTTGAGGAAAGACACATAAAAAAAATTATGAATCCATTTTTCTACTGACAGCTCGAGCTCTTAGGCGACCTCACCAACCCTCTTGGAGATGTGATAGGGACCATAAAAATGAGGTTTGAGCTTTTCTAACCCTCTCTTCTTGAGAGAAATTTTCCTGTATGGATGGAGACAAAGGTAAACCATATCTCCTGACTCAAAACTCCACTCTATCCGGTGTTGATCATCATATATATTTTTCTAATTCTGTGCCCTCTGAATATTCTCCCTAAGAGACCTGAGAATATCCTGGTGATCCTACAGCCAGCCTCTCACAATTTGTGCCCTGCTATCCCATAGATCCAAGTCTATAAAATATAATGACTCACTATCATAGAGAGCTCAAAATAGTAACATGCCAATAGTCATGTGATAGGTGGAGTTGTAAGAAAACTCCCCCAAATACAACCATCTAACCCAAGCCCCGCCCTATTGCATAATTCTAGAGATAAACATCTACCCATTTGTTTATAATCTCCATCTGGTCGCCTGTCTGCAGATGGTAACTGGTGCTGGGAGTCAATTTCTTGCCTACCAATCTGAACAACTCCTGCCAAAAGGTGTTGAGAAACTTACTATCCCTATCACTCACAATGGTCTTGGGAAGACCGTGCAACCTAAAGACTTCTCAAAGAATAATTCAGCTACCTTCTCAGCTGACCAATCTGCTACAATAGAAAAGAAATGAGAAAACTTAGTAAGTCTTCCCACCACCACAAATATGTTTTCCTTGCCTTGTACCCTTGGAAAACCAGTAATAAAGTCCATCGAAATACCTTCCCACCTCTAAGATGGAATGGGTAGGGGCTGCAATAAACTGGTTGGATGCTCATGTTTGGACTTGTTCTATTGATAAGTCTAACACTCTCTGAGATACTAGAGGACATCATCCTGAGGCCCTTCCATGAGAACCTCTCTCTAACCTTCCTATAGGTTTTGAAAAAACCTAGATATCCTACCATGGGCTCATCATGAACAACCCTTAATATCTTAGCCTTAAGATTATAATCTGGAACTAGGTAGATCCTATCCTTATAGAAGATTATGTCATCAATTACCTTGTATCTATTATTTGGGGACTGACCATCCAAAATATGACAGGCTTGAGTATTTTTAGAATACTCAACCAGTAAATGGGATCTCCAAACTATGGAAATTTTTGAAAGAACACAACAAGATGCAACTGAGGGTCTCCTAGAAAGTGCAATAACCAAAATATTATTTTTCCCTTTGACATACTCAATTTCAAAATCGTATGCCTAGATTTTAGTGACCCATTATTGTTATCTTTCGTTCAACTCTTTCTACTCCAAGGAGTAGTGTAGAATGTTGTGATCCATTTTAACTATAAACTTTCCACCCACTAGATAATGGCTGAATTTAGCCAGGTCATGCATGATGGAAAGCATTTCCTTGTCATACGTAGAGCACAACCTCCCATTTTCCTTGATTTTCATACTCTCATGTGCTATGGTATGCCTATCCTACATCAATACTACACCAATCCCATTACTTGAAGCATCACACTTTAGAACAAATGAATGAGAGAAATGCAATAGTGCTAGAATTAGGAATGTACTCATGACTATCTTGAGTCTATCAAAGACTATCTCTACCTCGCCTGTCCACCTAAAAGTCCCTTTTTGGGTGAGATTGGTGAGGGATTCTTCTGTCTGAGAGAATCCCTTTACAAACCTCATGTAATAAGAACATAATCCAAGGAACCCTCTCATGTCTGCAACATTCCTCAGTGGTGGCTAGTCAAGAGCTGCATGTATCTTCTCTTGGTGAACCTTAACTCCATCTGCACCTATCACATGTCCTAGGTAGAGGATCTCAGTCAACCAAAACTCACACTTGGATTCTTTTGAAAATATAGACCAGTTCTCCATGATGCTAAGAACCTCATCCAAGTGTCTTAAGCACCCCTCCCATGTCTTTTTCAAGACCAAGATGTCATCAAAGAATACCAAGACACTCTTGCACAACTAATTTTTGAATATGTGATTCATGCAAGACTAAAAGGTAGCAAGATAATTAGTGAGCCCAAATGGCATCACTAGGAACTCATAGTGCCCATAGTGACATATGAATGTTGTCTTATGAACATCCTCCTCACAAAAATGTAGCTGATGGTACCATGATTAAAGATCTATCTATGAGAAGTAAACTACCCCATGTAACTCATCTAACAGCTTATTAATCCAGGGGATGGGGTACCTGTTCTTAATGGTCCTCTTTTTGAGTGCATGGTAATCAATACACATGCAAAGAGTACCATCCTTCTTCTTCACCAAAACTACTGTAGAAGCGAAGGGGCTGGAATTGGGCCTGATGTGCCCCTTATCAAGGAGTTCCTTTATCGTCTTCTTTATTTCCTCCTTATAGTGCCTAAGATAAAGATAAGGGGTAGTGATCATGGGCTTAGCACCCTCCGCCATCTCGATGATGTGATCAAACCCTCTATTAGGAGGTATGCCTCATGGAATGTCCTTAAAAACCCACTTGTGCTTATCAAGCACATTCTAGACATCAATGTGAATAGAGGATATGAAGAAATGAGTTGCCCACTCCATGTCACTATGCCTCATGATGGCCTCCATCCTATAAGGTGACACTAATCTGGGCCTGCCATCTGGCATGGCCTTAAGAATCATATGTTGATCACCCTGCATGAACTCCAACTCTTTCAACTTGTGATCAATAGTGTATCTTTCTATTGTTTGTAGCCACTACATACCTAGGATAGCATCCAGACTGTCTAAATCAATGACATAAAAATCAGCCTCTAGAAGATAATCTCCAAAGTGAATCAGGAGTCTGGAGATCTTCCCTATATAGCTCAACAAGTCTCCTCCTACCACCTTGACTTCAAACTCGAGAATGCCATCTACATGTAACCTCCTCCTAGAGACCATACATGTGCTGATTAAATTATGAGTGGAAACTATATCTAATAGGAAAATGATTCTCTTTCCTCTAACCACTCCCTTCAAATGAAAAGGGTGACATGTGGGAATGCCTGAAAGGGATGCTAAAGTAAGTAGGGGCTTCTCATGGGGGGCTTTCTTCTTTTTTTCTTCTTCTGATTGCTCTACCTGAGCCTCCTTATCTCTATCCTCATCATCTCTTCCCTCATACTATTCATACTCACCATCAGAAGCCACCTCAATATAATATATTTTGCAAAGCATAATTTTCTCCTCCTCAACTCATTTCTAGTCTCAAAATCTAACCTAGGAGGCATACTCTTATTCTTATTTTTATTCTTTTGGAATGAAGAGGATTCCTTAAAATTTTTCTTAGGTGGATGCAATATGGAGGAAGGTGAATCCAATTCATGTGCTAATTTAATAGCGTCATCCAAGGTATCTAGATTGATAACTCTAACCAGTCCTCTGAATTTATCTTGCAGGCTCTCAATAAACAACATCACCTTTCTCTTCTCAGACATGTCTAGAACCATAATGGAGATCCTTTGAAACTCATCAATATAATGCTTTAATAATCCACTCTATTTCAGCTGAGCTAACTCCCTATAGTAGACCTCTATGTACTTATCAAAATGGGTGATTAATCTCATGTTGAAGGTCTCATAGGAAGTAATCAACTTCTGATCCTGGGTGACAAGGTCATGATGCCACCAATAATATTCGGCTCCCTCTAAATGTGTAGTAGAAAATTTAATAGCCTCAGTCTCAGAAATGGGTTTGAGGGTCAAGAAGGTATCTAGCTTGTGGATCCAAGCTTTGGAAGATGTCCTACCGCTGCCATCAAATGTAGGGAGAGTCAACTTATTCATAGCATGTTTTAAATCCATGTTCTGACCTCTGGGTCTTTGATCTTGCTGGGTCTTGCCAAACTCTCTCTTTTGAACCATGTACTTGGGAAAGGTCAAATCAGATTTGAAATTATCTGGTAACATATTCCACTCATCATGCATGGTCATCACATTCTCTGGAAGAATGCATGTTGCCTCCGGCGGTGATACCTCTTTTCCTGCATTAATATCCTCAAAGTTAGGCATAAGGGGCCTATCAAAAGTATGATTTGGGACCCTAACTACCCTAGGTGATCATGATACACTTCCTCCACCACTGTGATGGCTATGGGGTCTCCTAGATGCTACTATCAACTTCTAGATAACACATGTAAGTTGATGTAGTACATCAGCAATATGATCCTGTATGTCTCGTATAGACCTTAATGTTTCCCTTACCTCTCTATCTATCTTCTCAGCCATATTTATACCTAGAATGACCTGTTCAAAAAAAAATCCTCATCTTCTATATAATTGTTCTCTTTATCAACCTGTACAGAAGAATTTTTTTGTTCCTATTCATCTCTTTTATATCTAAAAATGTATGACTTGTGCCTACTATGCATACCTTCTCAACATAGCTACCGTCGAACCAACTAAAAGTGTGAAAATAATCCCAGTAGGATGGAAAGATCAAAGATCTGATACTATTGTAATGATCTCAACTGGTTATGGCCCAAATTTTGTCTTCAATAATTCTGATTTATGAGAGTGGGAACTTGTCTAATGTTTAATGAGTCTGATAGGTAACTTGTCTCTTATTCACTTTCCCAATGTATGCATGTAAATGAGGAATGTATATATGAACTAATACCCCTAGTGTTTGATACATCCAAATAAAAAGAGTCTAGTGTAATAACAAGATGCAACAGTGGTAGAATTCCAAATGGAAATACAACTCATTTAATTATTTAACATGTTATATACTCAACACCATTACACATTTCAAATATATCAAATTGTTAATCGGTGTATTACACTTTACACATAAGAGAGAGATAATTCGATTCATGCACCTGTTATAAGAGAATATGTCAATTAAATTTTTTGGTAGTGAATTCTATTATGGAGCTTGATTGTGGTTGGAAAGGTATTGTGGATGAGCCAAGATGACAGGGGGGTGCCACGGGTTGTCCTCTATTGGAATGACTCCCAAACACTACACTCGCTACTTTTATAGCATGATGCCAAGATTGTTGCTAAGCACATGATGCCAACTTACACCATATGACTATGCCCGGTGGTGGTTACTTCACACAACTATAAGGCTTAAGCCAATGTGTGAGCCTCCAGACATCCACATTCACAAAATTATGTATGTCCAGGGAGAGCCATATCATCCAACCTTCACTGTCAAATCTCCTTCTATTACCTCATGTCACCAAAGGATACGATTACTGTGTACCCATGTCCAACACTAAATACCACACCCCCAACTTATGTACAAAGGTGTTGTGACCTACTGGAGAGAATGAATGACCATGAGCTGTAATGCCAACTCAGGGACTTGGTCTTTTTCACGTGGCTGGACTGAATGTTGATTGACCATTATATGCTACAGTGATTGCAGGTCGTGTTTAGTGGTTTAGGGGTCCTATTCTTAGTATTGATTCCATAACCAAATAGAGTTAACTATGATTCCCAGCTGACTATGGTTTAAATTTGAATGCCTCCCTTCTATGGAGATTCTGAACAAGTAACAATCCAATGATAAAAACTACAATGAACTTAACGCTAAAGCTGTTATACTCACTTGCTTATTAAAATGCGATGCAAATCAATATATTATTTTTGTCTGAACCAACTAATTTCTAATATAAAATATGAATGATTCCATCCTTGTTGAAATGTTGGGGCTACGTCCAACCTTTCAAGCTTTCCTCAAGGGTTTGCATACTCAAGAAAGAGGTAACCATGTCATAATTGCAACCAGAATTTCATTCCTTTTATTTATAATATTTCATGGTGATTTTCCTAAGAGAACCTTTTTCTTTTATAAACTTGAAGTGAGGGAAAACACAACTTAAGCAATGTGGGATAAAAGTGCTCACTTAAGTTGCCTTTCTAAAATAAAGTAACTTAAAGTCATAAAGTTACTTTATAACATCACTTTATAAAGTAAAGTGACTTAACTTTACAAAATGAGCCCAAATAATAAATATTCTCCCACTGAAGCCTGTGACTTGCTGACATCTTCTAAAAGAAGCCCTTATTCTATCTAGATGGGGAGATAGACTAACCGGGCGCCATAATGGCCTCCTACAGAGAAGGGGACATTAAAATCCTCCCCTCTCGCGATTGCTTGTCCTCACACAATCTCAATGTAGGGTGTTGCATAATAGTCTCACCCTCCCATGTAGCATCCTTGATCGGTAAGTCTTTCCATCGAATCAAGTACTCTCTGATAGCCCTATTCTATAGTTTTCTTTCTCTGACCTCAATCACCTTAGCTAGAACCATAACCAATTTATCTTCCTCATCAAGTGGGGGTAATCCAACTGAAGAACTATTTTTTGTCTAATTACCTTCTTTAGGAAATACACATGAAAAATATTATGAATCTGGTTGTCTGCTGGAAGATTGAGCTCATAGGCCACCTCACCAACCCTCCTTGAGATGTGATAGGGACCATAAAAATGAGGCTTCATCTTTTCTGACCCACTCTTCTTCAGAGAACTTTGCCTGTATGGATAGAGACGAAGGTAAACCATATCTCCTAACTTGAAACTCTACTCTATTCAGTGTTGATCAACATACATATTTATTTTTATTTTGTTCCCTCTAAATACTCTCCCTGGGACCTGAGAATATCATAATGATCTTGTAGCCAGTCTCTCACAATCGGTGCCATGTTGTCCCATAGAGACAAGTCTATAAAAGATAATGGCTCACTGCCATAGAGAGTTTGAAATGGTGACATGCCAATAGTCATGTGATAGGTGGAGTTGTAGCAAAACTCCCCCAAATACAACCATCTAACCCAATCCCTCACTTCCCCACTATATAATTTTAGAGATAACCTTCTACCCATTTTTTCACAATCTCCATATGGTCATCTGTCTGTAGATGGTAACTAGTGCTGGCAATCAATTCGGTGCATGCCAATCTGAACAAATCCTGCCAAAAGGTGTTGAGAAACTTACTGTCCCTATCACTCACAATGGTCTTGGGAAGACCATGCATTCTAAAGACTTCTTAGAAGAATAATTCAGCTACCTATGCTACTGACCAATCTGCTGTAATAAGAAAGAAATGATAAAACTTAGTAAGTCTATCCACCACTACAAATATGCTATCCTTTCCCTATACCCTCAACAAACAAGTAATAAATTCAATCAAAATACCTTCCCACCTCTAAGCTAGAATGGGTAGGGGCTGTAATAAACTAACCGGATGCTCATGTTTAAACCTATTCTGCTAAAAATGTTGACACTCTCTGACATATTAGAGGACATCCTCCTTGAGGCACTTCCATGAGAACCTCTCTCTAACCTGCCTGTAGGTTTTAAAAAAACCCAGATGTCTTTTTGTGGGCGCATCATGAAAAACCCTTAGTATCTTTGCCTTAAGCTTAGAATCTGGCACTAGGTAGATCTTATCCTTATAGAAGAAGATGCCATAAATGACCTTGTACCTGTTATCTGGGGTATGACCATCCAAAATTTGACATGCTTGATTATTTTTAGAATACTCAACCAGTAAATGATATCTCTAATCCACAGAAATCTCTGATAGAACACAACAAGATGCACCTGAGGATCTCCTAGAAAGTGCATCAGCCACAATATTTTTTTCCTTTGATATACTCAATGTCAAAATCATATGCCTACATTTTACTAACCCATTTTTGTTGTCTTTCTTTCAACTCTTTCTGCTTCAAGAAGTAGAACAGGCTGTTGTAATATGTTTTAACTGTAAACTTGCCACCTTCCAAATAATGTCTAAATTTATCCAAGGTGTAGATGATGGGAAACATTTCCTTGTCATATGTAGATTACAACCTCTAATTGTCCTTAGGTTTCCTACTCTCATATGATATGGGATGCTTGTCTTGCATCAATACTGTACCAATCCCATTACCTGAAGCATCACACTCTAGAACAAATGGATGAGAGAAATCTGGCAGTGCTAGAACCAGGCATGTGCTCATGACTATCTTGAGTCTATCAAAGACTAACTCTACCTTGCCTATCAACCTGAAAGCCCCTTTCAAAGTGAGATCAGTGAGGGGTGCTTATATCTAACAAAATCCCTTTACAAACCTCTTGTAATAAGAACATAACCCAAGGAACCCTCTCAAATATGACACATTCCTCAGAGGTGGCTAGTCAATAATTGCCTATATCTTCTCTTGGTGAACCTTAACTCCATCTGCACCTATCACATGTCCCAGGTAGAGGATCTTAGTCAACCCAAACTAAAACTTTAATTCTTTTGCAAATAGAGATTGATTCTCCATGATTTGAAGAACCTCATCCAAGTGTCTCAAGTGCTTCTCCCATGTCTTACTGAAGACGAAGATGTCATCAAAGAATACCAAGACACTCTTTCTCAATTTTATTTTTGAATATGTGATTCATGCAAAATTGAAAGGTAGCAGGAGCATTAGTAAGCCCAAATGGAATCACTAGGAACTCATAGTGCCCATAGTGACATCTGAATGTTGTCTTATGAACATCCTCCTCACGAACACATATATGATGGTACCCTGATATAAGATCTATCTTTGAGAATTAAACTACCCCATGTAACTCATCTAATAGCTCATCAATCTGGGGTATGGGTTTCCTATTATTAATGGTCCTCTTATTGAGTGCATGATAATCAATACACATGCAAAGAGTACCATCCTTCTTCACCAAAACTATTGAAGAAGTGAAGGGTCTAGAACTGGGCCTAATGTGTCCCATATCAAGGAGTTCCTTTATCATCTTCTCTATTTCCTCCTTACAGTGCCAAGGATGATGATAATGGGTAGTGATCATGGGATTAGCACCCTCCTCCATCTTAATGATGTGCTCAAACCCTCTGTTGGGAGGTATGCCTGGTGGAATGTCCTCAAAAACCTGCTTGTGCTTATAAAGCACATTCTGGACATCAATGTGAACCTATTTCCCTTAATCTGGTGTGGGTTTAGAGGCTATGAAGCATCGAGATTCCTAATCCATGTCACTATGCCTCATAATTGCCTCCATCTAGTGAGTCGACACTAATCTGGGCCCACCATCTGGCATAGCCTTAACAATCATCTGTTGATCACCCTGCATGAACTCCAATTATTTCAACTTGTGATCAATAGTGTATCTTTGTAGAGTTTGTAGTCATTGCATGCCCAGGATAGCATCCATACTATCTAAATGAATGACATAAAAATTATCCTCTAGAAGATAATCTCCAAAGTGAATCGGGAGTCCAGATATCTTCCCTGTACAGCTCAACAAGTCTCCTACTGCCAGCTTGACCTCAAACTTGGGAATGCCTTCTACCTGTAACCTCCTCCTGCAGACCATACTTGTGTTGATAAAATTATTAGTGGCACCTATATCTAATAGGAAAATGATTCTATGTCCTCTAACCACTCCCTTCAAATGAAAAGGGTGACATGTGGGAATCACTGAAAGGGATGCTAAAGTAACTAGGGGCTGCTCATAGGGGGATTTCTTCTTTTTTTCTTCTATTGATTGTTATACCTAAGCCTCCTCGTCATTGCCCTCATACTATTCAAACTCACCATTGGAAGCCACCTCAATATAATGTAATTTGCAAAGAAAAATTTTATCCTCCTCAACTCATTTCTAGTCTCAAAATCCAACCTAGGAGGCGTACTCTTATTCTAATTTTTATTCTTTTGGAATGAAGAGGATCCCTTAAAAGTTTTCTTAGGTGGTTTTACTATGGAGGAAGGTGAATCCAAGCTATGTGCTAATTTAATAGCATCATCCTAGATGTCTGGCTTGAGAACTCCAACCAATCCTTTGAATTTATCCTGTAGGCCCTCAATAAACAACATCACCTTTTTCTTCTCAAACATGTCCAAAACCATAATGTAGATCCTTTGAAACTCATCAATATAATTCTCTAATGATCCACTTTGTTTCAGCTGAGCTAACTCCATGTAGTAGACCTCTATGTCCTTCTTATCAAAATGGGTGATCAATCTCATGCTGAAGGTATCATAGGAAGTAATCAACCCGTGATCCTGGGTGACAAGGTCATGATGCCACCAATCATATGCAGCTCCCTCTAAATGCCTAGTGGAAAATTTAATTTCCTCAGTCTTAGACATGGGTTTGAGGGTCAAGAAGGTATCTAGCTTGTGGATCTAAGCTCTATTGTATATCCTACCACTTCCATCAAATATAGGAAGAGTCAAATTATTCATAGCATATTTTAAATCCCTATTCTGCCCTTTTGGTTGTCGATTCTACTGGGTCCTGCAGAACTCTCTCTTCTGAACTATGTACTTGGGAAAGGTCAAATCTTCTTTGACATTATCTGGTAACATATTCCACTCATCATGCATGGTCATCACATTCTTTGGAAGAATTCTTGTTGCCTCTGGTGGTGCTACCTGTTCCCTGCATTTTTATCCTCAAATTTAAGTATAAGGGGCTTATCAAAAGTATGAGTGGGGGCCCTAGATGCCCTTGGTGATCCCGCTGCAGTGCCTCCACCACTATAATGGTGATGGGATCTCCAAGATGCTACTGTCAACTACTAAATAACCCTTGTAAGGTAACATAGTACATGAGAAATATGGTCTTTTCCATCGTGTATGGCCCTCAATCTTTCCCTAGCCTCTCTATCTGTCTCCTCATCCATATTTGTACCTACAATGATCTGTTCAAAAGAAAACTCCTCATCTTGTGTGTGATTTTTCTCTATATCAACCTGTACAGAAGAATATATATATTCTTTCTCATCTCTGTTATGTCTAAAATCATATGACATGTTCCTGCTATGCATACCTATTCAACATAGCTACTGCTAAACCAACTGAAATTCTAAAAAATAATCCGACTAGGATAGCAAGATCAAAGCTCTGATACCACTGTAATGATCTCAACTAGTTTGGCCCAAATTTTGTCTTCAATAATTCTAATTTTTGAGATTGGGCACTTGTCTAATCTTTAATGAGTTTTATAGATAACTTGTCTCTTATTCACTTTCCCAATGTATGCATGTAAATGAGGAATGTATATATGAACTAATACCTTTAATGCTAGATACATCCAAATAACAAGAGTCTAGTGTAATAAAAATTTACAACAATGGTAGAATTCCAAATGGAAATATAACTCTTTTAATTATTTAACACATTATATACTCAAGACCATTACACATTTCAAATATATCAAATTGTCAATCTGTTTATTACATTTCACACATAAGAGAGAGAGAGAGAGATAAAATTTGATTCATGCACCTATCATAATAGACACCAATTAATGATGTTGGTCGTAAATTTGACTATGGAGTTGGACTGTGGTAGGAAAGGTGTTGTGGACAAACCAAGATGACAGGGGGTGCCATGGCTCGTTCTCTACTAGAATGACTCCCCAACGTTGCACTCGCTACTTTTCTAGCATAATTCCAAGACTATTGCTAAGAACATGATGCCAATTTACACCATATGATTGTGCCCGGTGGTGGTTACTTCACATGGCTATAAGCCTTAAGCCAATGCATGAGCCTCAAGACATCCATGTTCACAAAATTGCGTCTGTCTAGGGAGAACTGTATCACCTAACTGTCACTTTCAAATCTCTTCCCTGTAACCTCACGTGACCAGATGGTATGGTGATTATGTACCCATGTCCAGCACTAAATAACACACCCCCAACTTCTATAGAAAGGTGGCGTGCCCTTCTAGAGAGAATGAACGTCCATGGGATGTAATGCCAACTTAGGGACTTGTTCTTTTTTATGCGAATGGACTAAATGTTGATCGGCCACTATATGCTACGCTGACTGCAGGTCATTTTTTACTATTTAGGGGTCCTATGCTTAGTATTGACACCACAAACAAATAGAATTTACTGTGATTCCTAGCTGACTATGGTTTAAATCTGAATTCCTCCCTTCTATGGAGATTCCAAACAAGTAAAATCCAATGATAAAAACTGCAATGAACTTAATGCCAAAGCGGTTATACTCACTTGCTTTTAAAAACATGATGCAAAACAATATACCAATTTCTATGTAAACCAATTAATTTCTAATATGAAATATGAATGATTCCATCCTTGTTGAAATGTTGGGGCTACATCCAACCTTTCAGTCTTTCCTCAAGGGTTTACATCCTCAAGAAAGAGATAACCAGTCACAATTGCAACCAGAATTTAATTCCTTTTATTTATAATATCTCATGGTGCTTTTCCCAAGAGAACCTTTTTATTTTATAACCTCAAAGTGAGGGAAAAAAATAGAAACTTAAGAAATGTGGGATTAAAGTGCTCACTTAAGTCACTTAAGTTATCTTTTTAAAATAAAGTAACTTAAAGTCATAAAGTGACTTTATAACATCAATTTATAAAGTAAAGTGACTTCACTTTAAAAAATGAGGCCAAATAATAAATGTTTGCCCACTAAAGCCTGTGACTGGCTGGCATCCTTTGAAATAATCCCTTAGCCTATCCAGATGGGGAGATAGACTAATCAGGCACCATAATGGCCTACTGCAAATAATGGGGCATTACACCCTTGATGTACCTCCTCTAACGACGTTTGCACTTTATTGGAATTTAGACACCTTAGAAGAGTTTTGTCGAAGTGTTTTCAAAATAAGTTATCACAAAGGATTGTATAATGCGAGGTTTGGTGAATAAAGGTTTTGCATTGATTCAGGGTGATGTTAAATGGAATGACCTTATTTTCCAGGTAGGAATAGATTTCTCGGTACCAAGGGGAATTAGGATCAGAAATTTCACATACCATTTCTACATTCGACTGGTCATGGGCAGGGAGCTAAAGATTCTCAATGAGAAACTCACACCATGAACTATGTTCAAGCATGGAGACCAATGATCCAATTATTTCCATTGCATCGATTGCTTTGTTGTTTGTCCGGGGGATTTTCTGGAAGTTCAATTCTGTAAAGTGTTGTTTCAATTTTTCCACCAAGCTATGATAGGAAAGAAAATTGTCATCATTTTTTTGATATTCATCCAAGACTTGTTTGATAACCAACTAAGAGTCGCCAAGAACATGTAAGCGTGATATTTTTTACTGGATGACTTGGTGAAGTCTGATCACCGAGGATTCATATTCTGTAATATTGTTGGTGCATGGAAATTGCAGTTTATAATATTTAGGGATGAGATCCCCTTGAGGTGTGATGAATAAGATGCCTACCCCTGATCCCTTATGTGTAAAAGATACATAAAAATATATTTTCCATGGGATAGTCAGGGTGACATTGTAGAGAACTGATTCATCTATAAAATATGTGATGATTGGATGGTCCCCTTGAATAGGTGCTTTGGCTAATTGATCTATGATTACTTGTCCTTTGATAGCTTTGCAGTCCACATAGGTGATGTCAAATTCACTTAGGATCATGACCCACTTTGAAGTGTTCCCTGTGAGAGTGGCTTTTGACAATAGATATTTGATAGGATCAATTTTAGCAACTAGCTGGATCTTATGATTAAGCATGTAGTGGCACAATTTTTGTGTATAGAAAATAATAACCAGATAGGATTTTTCAATGGGTGAGTAATTCATCTTGTAACCTAATAATGTTCTGCTGAGATTATAGATTTCTCTTTCCTTCATATCCTCATCTAGTTGTGTTAAAAGAGCTACCAATACAACTTCAGTAGCTGATATATACAAAATGATAGGTCTGCCTAGAACAGGTGGCACCAATACTGGTGGATTAGCTAGGTATCCTTTTAGGTGATCAAATGTTATTTGACATAGGAAATCCCATGAAAACTTGATGTTCTTATGTAACAAATGTGAAAAGGGATGCACTTTATCTTCTAGTTGTGACATAAACCTTCTGATTGACTGAAGCTTTCCTTGTAGGCTCCGCAGTTGTTTCAATGTTTTGGGAGCTGGAATCTCTAGAATAGCTTTTACCTTCTTTGGATCCACTTCAATACCTCAGTGAGAGACAATGTAGCCCACTAACTTACCAGATTGTACTCCAAAGACACTTTTTTAGATTGAGCCAAAGCTTATATTTCTTTAATTGTTCACAGATTGTGGTGAGAATGGGGATGTGTACGTCTTGTGTCTTAGATTTTCCTAGTGCATCATCCATGTAATCTTCCATAATGACATGCAAGAGATCATGAAAGATTGTGTTTATGGTGCATTGATATGTTGCTCCTGCATTTTTTAGACCAAAGGGCATGACCTGGTAATAGAACGTACCCTAAGGAGTGGTGAATACAATCTTGTGTTGATCTTTGGGTGTAATCCTAATTTGATTATATCTATAAAATCCATCCATGAGGGACAACATCTCATGTCTAGTAGTCAAATCCACTATGATATCAATATTAGGTAGTGGAAGATCATACTTAGGACATGCTAAATTCAGGTATCTAAAGTTAGTATAGATACGGATTCCCCCAGTAGGTTTACCTACTGGTAAAATATTAGAGACCCACTTAGGATAATCAATTAGTCTGATGATTTTGGCATCAAGCATTTTTTGTAGCTCAGCTTTGACTAGCAAAGCAACTTGTGGATGCATCTTGCGTAATTTCTACTTGACAGGCTTCACCTTAGGATCAACTACAAGATTGTGGACAACTAAATCTGTATCTAATCTAGACATGTATTTTTAAGTCCAAGAAAAGTTGATTTGTTTCTTCTTGAGGAATTCATTCATGGCTTTTTGTTCTTGATCACTGAGAGATGTGGAAATATATGTAAATTTTGGATTTTCTTCTATCCCAAGATTGACTATTATTGTGTCTTCAATCAAAATGGAGGACTTTTTTTACTGTGAGGAGATAAAAGGCAAGTCAACTTCTCCCTCCTCTAGCACCTTAGAAAGGTTTTCACTAGAGGATATGTCCTTTATTTTCTCTTTTCATCATCCAAAGGTGCCTATGAGAGTTTTTCACCAAGCGATGTTTTATTTTCTTTATTTTTATTTTTATTTTCTATTTTGTGACTAAGAGCATTGACCTGGCTACCAAAGTAGGCTTGTTTGATGTACTGGATTTTATGTTCATACTCTGAGAGATTCTTAATTCCAAAGAGGGATAATACTGCCTCATCTAAATCACATATGTCTAAATATGGTAGTGATTCTTGTTGATTCCAGTCAATTAGTTTGGGTTTGTGAGGGGAAGGATAGGAGATGAAAGGTTGGCTTTAGTGATGCTAAAGACATGGGAAACATGATTGATGTCATCTTCTATATATTGGAAGGTTACTTAAAAGAATAACTCTTCAATGTCTGAATCCATTTCAACTAAACAATAGTCTTTACCAAAGTTAGTCTTAGGTTTTAAGGAGCCCAATCCTTTGCCTCGCAGATAACTGCTAGTTGTAATAAGTGTTCTTCTTCTTGTTCCTCTTGGTCCAAGGACAATACCATAATATCCCATGCTTTCAAATATGGGGGTGGCTTTGATATATTTATCCTTACGAAAAGTCACTGGTTTTTCTTCTTTTTCTCTATAGAGACAATCTAGGACATTAGAATCTATATGTTCATCAGATAATGATCCCCAATGTTCAAAAGTAGTCTCTTTGCATTTCATGGTGCCTTTGTTTCTTGAAGGATCCAATTGTGATGATTTTCCATCAGACTTTTGGGATAAAGGGAGTTGTCCAATTTATGTGGCACTTTCAATTTTGTATTCTCCCAAGCCTTTATCTATGAATGTTATTTTCTTTTTGGGCTCAAGAGTCTTTTCTTCAACAACTTTCTCTTTTCCTTTGGATTTTTTTGGAGGATTTTCAGATGTACCTTCAGTACTCTTTGGTGGGATAAGATTCTCCTTTTCAATGGGCCAGGAGAATTAATTTAGAGGAAAATAATTGGACTGTCATCCTTCCAATCTCTTGCAATACTGAAAGGGCTCATGATCTCTAGGAATAGTGATTTATCTGCCATGGTGTGGGAACTTTAAACATTGATGATATGTGGAAGGTACACCTTTAATAGTGTGTATCCATGGTCATCCCAACAAGATGTTATATGGAAGATCTAGATCAAGCACGTGGCAAACTCTTTCGATCAGGGATGGGCCCACACGTAAAGGGAGTGTGATTAAACCTTTGCTTTTCCTTTCTCTAACTTCATAGGATTTTATTTTGATTCTTTTATTTACATCAAGGAGGTCTTTAGAAAGACCAATATTTCGAATCATTTTCAATGTACACAAATTGAGGCCAAATCCACCATCTATAAGGACCCGTTTAATTTTAGTGGACTGGAATTTGGCTTCAATATGGAGGGATTTATTGTGATGGAGGTTTTGGCCTTAGAAGTCTTTGTCAGTGAATACCAAATGCTCTTATGCTACTAAATTTCCAATCATAGCTTGGACTTGGGATGTGTTGATGTTTTCAAGGACAAGGGATTCATTAAGAGCATTTTTGAGGACTTCCTTATAAATGGGTGATGTTTGCAAAAGCTCAAGGATTGATATCTGTGTAGGAATTTTTCCTAACTGGGCCAATAAATCATAGCGTAAAGTAGGTCATGTAGATTTTGATGGTGTGGGTTGTGGATTTGCAGAAGTTGATGGATTATTGGAAGCCTGGACAGTAACTCTTGGTCTTCGAGTAGTAGCATTGCAACTGGGACCTTTAAGTGTAAGGGTATTCACATGATTTTTAGATTCTTTAATGTGTCCACAAAGAGCATCAAAACCAAAGATATCATTTTCTTCTAGACTTCCACACATTTGATCATCACATGTGATGGTGTTTGTGGAGTAGTCATAAGAAACAACATTGAATCCATTGTTTTGATTATGTTTAGGAAACTATTCATTGTAGACTTTTAAGTTAGCATTGGATGATGATGGGTTATGTCCCTCAACCTCAATTTTTCTATCATCTATGAGGTCTTGAAAAAAAGTCTCAATTTCATGCACTTCTTGGTATCATTTCCTTTGATGTGATGATAATCGTAGTATTTGTTATCTTTGTACCAAGCATGTTTAGGTTGATTTCTGTAAAATGGTCGAGTGTTGGAATATACCATCATGCCTTGATCCACTAATTATTGAAATACCACATCTAGCGGTTCTACAAGATAAGTGAATTGGTGGCATTATCTAGTATTGTTGTTATTGTTATTATTGTTATTGTCATCGTTGTTGTTTTTGTTGCTCCAAGGAAATCAGTAAGACTGATTGCGAGGTTGTGAAGAATTGTTCAGATTTTTATTTTTTTTGTTTTAATTATTATGGTAATTATTATTTTAATTTTTTTGATTGTGTTGGAAATATGGATGGAGTAACTGAGAGGGGAGGGGTGAATCAGTTACCACAAAAATATATCCACAAGTCCCTTAGATGTCTTCAATATATATTACTGTTACTCGGTAAATTAACCTTTCATTGTTTATTAAACATTCACAGTTATTGATATGCATAAAACAAATAACATGAACACAAGTGACACAAG
>MU226836.1:472535-483143 GCA_018584345.1 Thuja plicata | reverse complement strand
CTCTGTCTAATGACTGATATGACATTCTGAACTTGGTAGACTCTGTCTGATGACTGATATGACATTCTGAACTTGGTAGACTCTGTCTGATGACTGATATGACATTTGTGTAACATCAAGGACAACACACAATTTAAACAATTGTTTCCAACAGATTGTTGTTATTTTTTTGATTGGATGCTTGGATGGTTTGAACATGTTTAGCATCTGTCACCCCATCATTGACAAATCCTTTGTTCTTGGTCCAAAACTTTGGTTTGTCACTATTGGAGGAAGGGGTATAATGTTTAATGGCACCTTTTTGCAAAATTTCATATTCAATGTTCAACCCTTTCTTGACAAGAGCTTATAAAGTGTCACAAGAAGCCATCTTTCTTGGAATGACATTTTAGATACCATATTTCTAATAAAGATATCGATCAAGTGATTATTAGGTATTTTCCAAGGCATGCGATTTGCAATATGTCTCCATCATTGTAAGAAGATAGAAAAGGTTTATCCTTTCTTTTGTTTGGTATTACATAGGTCACTCAATGATGATTGATGTTCAATGTTGTAGGAATACTGACTAACAAATATCTCTACAAGATCAAAAAATGTTGATATGGAACCATGAGGGAGTGCCATGAACCACTCTAAAGCAGGGCCGCTAAGACTCATAGAGAAGACTCTTTGTAGGTAATTTTCATTGTAGGCAACCTCTTGACATGTAATGTAGAAGTCTTTAAGATGTTGGAGTGAGCATGAATCACCTTTGTATTTCTCAAAATTTGGAGGAAATGGTTGCATGGTGATTGATTTGTCAAATGGGTAGGGACATATGTCTTCAAAAGAGAATTCCTTTTTCCCTCCTTTTTGAAAGTTTTGTATGAGATTATTGAGATCATTGAATTTTTGGACCAAGTTAGGGGCATTGTGAGATGTTAATTGGGGCCCAAGAGATTGTCCACCTCCTAGCTGTGAGGCTGAGAAGCCTATTGAGGTCATGCCAACCATAGGAGGAGGTGTATAGTGATAAGCCTGGGATGCTTGTTGAGTAGATGTATTCAAAGAAGATGATGGGAATGTGAATGGTGATGAGGAGACTACTTGTGTAGAAAAGGGGATGAAAGTGTGCCCGATATTGAAAACCATAGCACCCACATCAGTAGTAGTATTAGATGTGGTAAGAGTGCTACTATATGAAGTGATGTTGGGAAATAAACTAAGAATTTGTTGAATTTGTTCCCCTAATAATTGAAAAGATTGTTTTGAAGTTGATGCGGGGAGTGATGTAGAGGTTTCACTAGAAGTGGTCTTCCCTTTGTCTTGTGATGATGTTGCATTTGATGTTGAGTTCATTTTTGCAGCGATAGTAGCTTTGATAACATTGCTAACAAGGAGAGATTCATCAAAATTGGCGAGTACTATGACCCATTCTTGATAAGGTTCATGAAAATATCTCCACCATTTTGACTAATGGATTTTTCAACCATCTCTAGGTTATATGGATCACTGAGGAAATTTTTCACTTGGGTAGATATTTCATCTTGATCAACTAATTTATTTTCCTCAGGAGGGTTGGTTATGTCTTTGGCTTGTACTTCTTCTCCTTGGAAGAAGGGGTGAGTAAAAGGATTCTCATCATCATGATTGGTGTTCAAGTATGTTTGCCTCATGTTTTTAGCTTGGGATCAAATAACTACCATGCAATGGTAACCTCAAAAGGATGGAGGAAATATGGAACATACAAGATGAAAGATGAAGAAAGAATAGATGATTGATGAAGGAAGGATTGATGATGATTTTAGGAGAAATGGTTTGGACTCGGATTGTAGATTAGATTAGATTGATTGACTGATTTGGGTGATTTAAATGAATTTGATGTGATTTGGATTGGATTTGATTTGGATTGGATATGATTGGATTGGATTTGATTGGATTTGAAGGTTTTTGGATGAAAACCTAAGTGAGACAAAACCTTATGATGGTGTAAACACAAAGGATTGATTTTAGATAGTGCCTTCTCTTACTTGGTGATAGACTTATTATCTGAAGAAAAAATAAGACAATACCAATAGATTTTATTTCTTAAGACGGATTGATGTTCTATAAGAAATATTGTGTTCACTGAGGATGAAGGTTTGAAACACGTTTGATTAAGATATTTCAACCTAAGGATGATGAAGGGATGAAAGATTGGATTTGATTTGATTGATTAAGTCCAAGATTGATTGATTTTTATCCAAGAAATGAAATGATGATGTTTTTAGGAAGAGGACATGATGAATTGATTCAGAAATGAGGTTTATCTAATCGTATTGTTCAAAATGAATGAAGGCACGATTTGGATGATATTTGGACATGACTCGGGAAATTTTGGAATTGTATATGATAGCGTCAAATTTCTCAAAGTCTTTGATCTCTTGCTAAATAGATTTATTGATATGATGATATTCATTGGCTTTCCTATCAGCTTCTTTCTTCTCTCTATGACCACGGGGAATCGGAAGCTTAAATTTCTTGTGTTTTCCATAATTGGTCATATCCCAGAGAGAATTATAAATTTTATCTGGTCAAATGAATGTTTTGTGCCAAATGATTTTAGGGTCTCTTGAAAAATTGAATTTGGAATGTTTCTGCAAGGTAAGATTGCTCATTATTTTTTGGTGAAGATGACTGTTCTCAGACATAGACAAAAAACTGTGGAGATGACCGTTCCAGGTCGAAGACAATAGTTCTTAGGTGTAGATGCCAATTCCAGGTCGGAGATGATAGTTTGTGATGAGATCAATTTAGGATGAAATTTTGACCGATTTGACACCTAGTCTGATTTTTTGGTCAGTTTGTTTTATGGAAAGAACTGATTTCAGTCACTCAAACCAAAAAAAATAATAGTCATATGTCTTGAAAACAATCCAACAAGGGACAAAGCAACCTTGAGGGATACAAGAAATTGTGACAAATTCAACTGATAGAATGTTTATGTTTGTTTAAGTTTTTCATGTTGTTGCAAACACTCAAGCAAAACCTACCTATGGAATTTGGCTTAGTCTAAAAATAATTGCTCGCAAACTTAGGCACAGACATGAGAGCTAATCAGAATACGGTCATCACCAAGAAAAAAATGGCTCCAATCATGATGTCATGCCAGCCGACTCCAAATTCTCAAGGTGGCACAAATGTGTGAGTGACCTTGGGGAGGTTATTATCCTCCTTGCATATGCATTATCAAACTTTTGGGGGTGAACTGGGTAGGCTTCTAATTTAATAGTTCTTAGTCAGGGTCTTTGTTTGAATATTTCCTTTGTGTCCATGCAAGTGCAATTGAGGTGTTTAGCCCCACAAAGCACCTTGGCACAAGCAGTCACATAAATGTGATTAAGACCTCGCATCCCTAATCTGTGCTAGGTGTGAGCCAAGTATAAGCTCAAATGATATCCAAATCCTGAGGCTTTGGCCCCAAATATTAAATTTTATTAACGTGAGTTGGAGTGGTGGGCTTACACCTTTTTCTCACGTGGGTCATTCCTGGGAGATTTTTTCCTCAATCGACAGGCCCAACTAAAGGATTAAACAAATAGCATGGATTGGCTTTGAGAGAGGTCTAGATTTTTTATTTTCCCAAAGGGAAAAGAGCATACTCTCCTATCCAATTTCATTTTCTCCCAAACACACCAAACAAGTTGTTCTTTCCCAAGGTTACTTTCTAAGAGAAGTACCAAATGAGTCTAGGTTTATGATTGTCTAATCAAAGACAAGAGCATACTCCCCTATCACTTAATAAAACACTACAAGTGAACCCTTTTAAAAATGTCTAATAAAACATTAAAATAGTCACAAAGTTTGTTTGTATCTCCTAGGAAACCTATGAGAACAATGCTAGTAGTTTTAGTTTTGTCTTCTTCTTAATGTCCTGCAACACACAATATTATTAATTTTAAAAGACTAGTCTTCAGAATTGATATGTTGCAAAACTTAGAAAATATTAGTAACACAAAAACCTATTGTAAACTGAAAAATAACTATCACAGAGTGCAAATGACAGTTCAAGAATATGTGCAGACGAATGTATGTGATTGCAAATAACAGTCTAAATCATAGATGACTGTTAGATATAATGTGTAGATGAGTATTTATGAAAAGAAGAATTTATGATACCTGATAGCATAGTTTTCAATGAGTGCAGACAACAGAGTTCTGGCGCGGATGATAGTCTACGGAAATGATGGTCAACCTGCATAGACCACAGACCAACAAATTGAGCCAACTAACTGTGGTCAAATAGTGATAGTTTTTCCTTTTAAATATTTTAATAGCATTTAAATCTGTAAAAGTAAAGTACTGTCAAAAACTCGAGTGTTAAAAAACCAAAAAATGCTAAAAACACATTTAAATCACTAAAAAACAAAAGTCATTTTTAACAGAGTGGAGACGATAGTCACCTAGCGGAGATGACAATCTATGCAAACAACAATTTGCATAGATGATCATTTATCGGAGATGACTATTCCAAGGCAGAGACGACTCTGCATGAAATTTTCCAGAATGTTGCAGAAATGCAAAAATTTGTTTCAAATTTAGGGACGTGGATCCCATCGGGCATGCCAAAATGTTTATGTTGAAAGCCTACCTATTGGGAGCATTCTCATACATGCCATTGTTAGAGATATAAATCATATAAATTACAATAACATTTCAAAAACATGTCAAAAATATACTCAAAACAAAATATCTCACCATAACCTTCGATGAGCCAAACAAGGGCACCCAAGCCTTGTTGATTTTCTCTTAGAGAAGGTTGTGGACATGCTCTCCCAACTCAATATATTAATCCCACTATTATTTCTTGCTTTCTATGGAGTTATTCCTAGAATGAAAATTAATGGATATGATAAAGATCTCAAGAACAAGTATGAGGAACTTGTCTCAAGCCTTCACCAAATGATAAGAATTAAGAATACAAACTAAACTAGAATGAGTGTGCAAGAACAAATGAAACTAAGATTCATTCACCATTAACCTCTAATGAGCCAAAAAAGGGCACCCAAGCCTTGTTTATTTTCTCTTAGAGAAGGTTGTGGGTGTTCTCTCCCAACACAATATATTAATCCCACTATGATTGCTTGCCTGCTATGGAGTGAAGCCTACAATGAAAACTAACGGATATGATAAAGAGCTCAAGAACAAGTATGAGGAACTTATCTCAAGCCTTCACCAAATGATGAGAATGAAGAATGAAAACTAAACTAGAATGAGTGTGCAAGATCAAATGAAACTAAGATGCATTCACCATTAACCTAGCATATTATTTCTAGATTCAACAATGAACTAAATATGAAAACATGAAAATGTAATTCTAGAGAAATACTAACATGATAAAAATACATAAAGATAATGGGTGAATTACTCTTGGAAAGGCTCCTATTTATAGGATTTTGGAGGGCTTGGGTGAGGTGGAGCGCATGTGGCATCCACATAGGTGCCACATGAGGGACACATAAGCCATGAAAGAGGCCAAGTTTGCTCATACATGTGTAAGAAACTTGTGATGTGATGGGTCAATGTGTACTTGAAGTACACATGTAAGAGATCTTGCCATAGATGTGTAAGAGGTGTAAGAGTTTTTATCCAATGGAACACTTTTGGAAAGTGTAATAAAGTGTCATCAAGGTTGTAAGAAACCTTGTTGGCACCAAATTAGTATTATTTGAAAAGACAATTTTTAGAAATTTTCTCACACATGTGTGAGAAAATAATTAGGACCAATGGGTGTAGGAATCCTAAAATTATCCTAATTAACCTTAGTTAATTAGTGACTAGGCTTATTTGGTGAGAGTGATGTGAGGTAGGGTAGTATCTAGGTTTAGATTTAAATTAATCAAAATTAGATTTAGATTGATTGTGGTTTAGAATAATTAAGGCATGTGAAGGAATAAATAAATTAGAAATTTATCAAAGGGGAATTTAATGTGGGGAGGTATTAAATTAAATTTAATACACTTAGGGGATTGTTGACGGGGTTTTCTTGACCATGTCTGCCAATAGTCATAAGTTGTCACCGGGTTCTGGAGATACCGGCCAACTCCGCCTACAAAGGTTATCCAGGTAAAATAAATTCCCTGGGCCTTCAAGCACCTGGGTGTCGGGTCACGATGGTGCTGGGCTCGGTTGGGAGAAGTGACTATTTTTGAGGGGGATAGCTGGTTTCTTCAACTCAAAACCTCTGGAGATTCAATATAGTAAGGTTTCCCCTAGCACTCTACACTTAGAAAATAAAACGAAAAAGATCCTGCAGAGTTCAAAGCATTTCATCTAACTATAGTCATGTTGAAATGTCTGGAACATCAATAATACTCTGATAGACTACACTAAATATCGAAGAAATACATAGCCATTAGCTAGCATTTTATCAGTAGCAGGAGTAAATAGGTCGTTAATCTACTTTAACATATCAGAGTAGAAGACATAAAGAACATTAAGACATGAAATACCATTAACTCAGAAGCAGGAATGCCAACAACACCATTGTCGAGAATTCTTCCTTCTTTATTAATATCCTTTCCAGCAAGCACTGGTGCGTGATACAATGGTGGCTCCAGGGGAGCATCTAACTATTGAGAATAGGACAATGGAGCATTGAGCTCTGCAACTAAAATGAGGAATCACTTTGCTATTTCTATGGGAAACAAAATCATCAATTTTGCCGACCCTTGGAAATGGGTCAGTTTGGTTATTTATACAACTTTCTCTAACCCTAACCCTATTTACATCATGTTTCAATAAATATAATATCCGGGGGCCGGTACTACCTGCGCCACCCTACAAAAGACCTGGAGACAGAATAGGCCTGCCATGTCAGAAGAATAAGACAAGAAATTACATCGGAAGAATCGGTCTCGAGAAGAGAGATAGAGAGGAGAAGGAAGAAAGTAGGTCCCCCGAGGATCGAGGCTACATGCCTCATAAATGGGAAATGCGGCACCCTATCTCCAACGCACCAGGTGTACCTTTGAGCGGCGCCTCGAGAAGACCACCCTGTCAGAAAACCAACTACCAAGCTGACGCCCCTTGATGTGGCCAAATACTCTCTGACAACCTTTATTAACCGCTTCTGAAAGTGACCGGTCGGCCTCGGAGACCGGGACACAAGTCACTTTGAAAGAATACAAAATTTTGGATCTGAGACTCCTAGATCCGAGAACTTACGTCCCCAAAGAATAAAGAATGCCCAACAATTGAGTTCCCCCCGGCCTCCGGGGAAAGCTCAAGGTTGCTTATTATCGTTGAAGGCTTGGAGGAGGCGGGAAATGCCATCTTCATCTATATCTTTTAGGCTAGCCCTTCTATGCCTGGCCACTTCAACCTGTTCCCCCAAGTTCAGAACATTTTCTTTGAATTCATCCGCCATCCTCGCCGCGTCATGACCCTTAAGTATCATGTTGGTTAACTTCGCCATCTGGGCCCCATCTATCCCCTCTGGGGGCTGATACCGGGAATTCATCATCTCATCAAAACCCCCCAGAATTGAATCTTCAGGGGTATATGTATCTTTACTAAGGGGATCAGCCCCGGAAGCCTTTATTACAAAATACTTGTATAAATTAGAAGAATATTTTACAGTATTTACCTTCTCTTGCAAGGACTCCACCAGTTGCTTGGTTACCTCCAATGTGAGGTCAAGTCTAGAGTGCTGAGTTCTTACAAAATCAAATGACTCTTCACCCAGAATTCTGGACTTAGAAATCATGTCTTCTCCCAAGGAAAGGAGCTCTTCAAACTCCACCTTCCATGCACGGTAATTTTTGGCGTCACTCTCCCACTACTCAATAAGCGCTTCTGCCTGATAAATAACTTGTCGGGCCATGTATAGATCTAGGAGAGTGGACGCCAAGAAACACTGGGTGTTTCCTATTTGCAGTGCGATCCATTCGTCCACTGCTTGGGCTTTCTTTTTCATTACTCGTAGGGAGTCTATGTCACTCTGCGGTAATTCTTCCGATGTGGAGGTCTCCGGAGGAGCAGCGTTGATGGGTCTAGCTAGCTCAGTAAGCAACCCCATAAGGTTTGTATTCTTTTCCTTTTCAGCTTTGAGCCTTTGGGCCTCTTTCTCATATCGGGCCTCTATTGCCCTTGCGGCCTCCTTTAGCAAGTCTACCTCACCCTGCTTTCCCCGCTTGCCTAGGGATACCTCTGCAACATTGTAATCTGCGGGGTCTGTGGTTGCTTCATTGGCATCTGGGGGAGGCGTTGCCACAACGGCAACTGTTTCTCCGCCCAGCCCAATTTGAAGAGTGTGAACTGTCTGGGCTTTCTTTGCCTTTGGTGGGGCCTGAACTTGGGCCATCATTTCAGCCAGGGAGAGAGGAATCACTGGAGCGGACTGAGCTTTTCTCTTCCTTCTCTCTATCAACCATTGAGGTGGTAGGGGTGGCCTTCCTACCAGAGTTTGTTCTCCTGATTCTTTCCCAGTATCTGGTGGCTATTGCTCTTCAGCGGCGTGGACCTCATCCGTTCCTCTCCCTACCTCAACTTCTTCTGCAGAAACATTCTCTTTGATATCCATCTCCTCAACCTTGTCCCGTATGTCTATTGCTGGGTCTGGACCTTGGTAGGCTTCTTTGGGGATTTCTTCTTCGAGATGCTCTTCTTTTTCTTGTCCTCTTTATTCTTCTTCTTCTGTCAGGGCCTCTTCTTTAGTTGGCACCTCTTTGTGCAGTACGGGAGGCATTGGGCCAAGATTTAGAGTTTGTGCCACTGTGATCACCTGCCCAAAAGAGGATCTCGAGAGTGGAACTTGGAACGTGGCGGCTGGGGTTACGTTTATTCCCAAAGGTCTGGTTCCCCCAGCTGATGCCATTTGTTCACTTGGTTTTTGTTGGTCCACTCCTGGACCTTGCATTGCTTGAGCCCCGGAGATAATTTCCAATTCTGGCTCTTTTTCTTCTACCTGCTGCTCTTGTTCTTGTGCAGGCTCTTGTTCCACATCTTCTTGCTCCGCGGCCTCTTCTTCTTTCACCAGGACTTCTGCCCCTACTTGTGTATTGTCCCCCTGAAAGTTACCAAACTCATCAGCCGCAAATACATCAAATTCTTCTTCCGAAGGGGGACTAGCTGGGACCTCTACGGGCTCTATTTATTTCTCCAGTTCCAGGGAACTGGAAGAAAGGATCTCTACTTCTCGGGGGAGGGATGCCTCCGGCGGTGTTTCTGCCTTAGGCTTTTTTCTGAACTTTTTCTTCCTCCAGGTAACCAGACGAGGTCCCACATCTCTTATTGCTGCTACTTCTAGTGGATCCACCCCCGTCACCTTGACCATTAAGGCTTCCAATGACGGGGAGGAAGGAGGATGAAGTGGCCCGGTCATAAGTGGTGGGGTGGCCAGCTTCGTTATTAACTGCTCCCTCATTTGTTGGGAGGCCGCCACCAACTATTTTATTTGTTCTGTAATGGGGACTTCTTGCGCAGAAGGGGTTGTAACTATTCTTTTTCCCTTATCTACCCCCTGCGAAGAAGTCTCGGCCCCCGGGGTCAATCTTGGTACCAGTGGAGTTAACTTTGGCGTCGGCTGGGCTGCTCGGCGGGTACTCCCAAGGCACACCGTCTTGAAGTAGGCGTGGCTTTTCTCTACTACCTCTTGGCTGAAGTCTTCAATTGTGGGCCCTTCTTGGGTGCCCCAGTTCACTGGTGGAAGGGCCTTTTTATCGATCCCCTTTTCCTTGTACTAGGGATCGATGGTGGGGGCGGCGTCTGAGAAGTCTGCCGAGAATTTTCGGAGCTTCAATTTATGCATCATGCCAGCCGTCATTCAGATATAGTGCCAGCTCTACACATCCACATCATCCTGGTAGTCTGCCTAGAAGTCCTCCATGTGTATGTGATGGGGCTCTGAAGCCCGGGGCATTGTCGCTGCAATTCTACTGTGCGGATCAAAAATTTTCTGCGCTAGATAAAATTCCTGCAGGTTGTAGCTTTTTAATTCATTGTCTGCCTCTTTTGCGGTGGCCAGACTACAGGCATAGTTCCCACTAGTGATTGGGAATGGGATGTTGGGGACCCTCTTGAGGGAAAAGAAGGCATGCACCTCCATTATTTGCCGGAAGTATTCCAACAGCATGATCTTGTCCCCGCAATGCCTGGGCAACAAGTAGGGTTTCCCGGAGAAGCCGGCGACCCTAATGTATGTATGCTGCTGGAATTGAATATAGTAATGTCCATAACTATGGACCAACTTCATCACCTCAGTGGATAGGTGGTATCCGGCATCCCGGGTGGGTGTAAGCAAATGGTAGTAAATGAATGCATCGTTTACCCGGCAGAAACTGGGGAAGCTGGCCTCCCATTAAACCTATGGGAAATGGTCCCATGGTGATTTTTGTCCTGGGCCAATCCCAAGTATGCCATTAGTGAGTAGGCCATGAGAATGGGGCCTCTACTACACTAGGGCCCAGAAAACATAGGAAGACATATAGAACTTCTTCTTCTGGTTCAATTGCCAAAACTGGGAGTCAACGTGGTTAGAAATTATTGTCGCCCAGTCAAAGTATCCTCCCTTGGTGCCGATGCTAAGGAGGAAATAGTACATCTATTTGGAAAAATCTTGGGCGGAGGGTTTCCCGAAGACCCGGG
>MU226836.1:384449-397919 GCA_018584345.1 Thuja plicata | reverse complement strand
TTAATTATTTAAACAATGAAATTGCTTTTTAATAATTAGAGAACTATAGCCATTTTAATTAAATTAAATAGGCTAGGGGAATGGGTTAATTGCAAGTGGGTATTTGATTAAGGGATTTATTTAATTCTTTTATAATTAAATACTATAGCCATGTTTGATTTTGATATGATTTGATTAGTCAAAATTGATTTGAATTGCATGGCTATAATAGTTAATATAAATCAGTGATAAAAATCACCTAGGACATTAAATTGATTTAAAGAATTATGCCAAGCAGTAACAGGGTCGTTTGGACATAATCGAGGGTATGATCACACTTAGGGAAAATTGGGTCCATAGTTGCAACAGACCAAATTCAGGGTTACACTTTCTTCTTCAATTATCCTTTGGTTTGGGTCTACCTTTGCTAGTGCTTGAAATATTGCCTCTGGTTTAGGTCTTTAGGCTATATAATTTCAGATATTCTAGTTGCTTTTTGAAGATGGGCACTACTATCCATTTGATAAGCACATCCGCGGAGGAATAGAAGGCCTTTTGGGGCTCGGTCTCAGACCAAACCCTTGAATCAGTTTGCAAGGAGTTTGGAGTTGGAACCTTAACAAATGAGGTTGTGAGGATGGTTTTGGGTCATATATTTTTGGAAAAGTCGATAGCTACTGAGTTAACACAGACATTACGTCTTTTTTTTTGGCATCTCTTATGGACCTCAGGGGAGAGAAGGTGGATATTCTCCTTCTGTTAAGGAAGCTATTCAAACATGAGTTCATGGGTGACATTGTTGAGGTTTTCATTTATGCACAATTAGGAATGGGGATCCCTTGGACATGTGATTTACGCAAGGTTTTTGAGTCAGACCAATATGTGGCTATTCAACCTTTTCTTTTGAACCTGGATGTTTAGCAGTTGACACGCCATAGGAAATGGGTGCAGATTGGTAGGGATATTCTTCATAAATGATTTCTGTTGGATGACTTGGTAGACTACAAATGGTTGTATGAATTTGTAGAGCTTATCATCTCTAAAAAGTTCTACTTAGACGGAGGGGAAAATCCTTAATGTTGTGTCCTTATGGCCTCCGCCTGAAATTTTGAAATTTTCACTCTAGTAGGTTTTGTCTTTAAAGTTTTGTAGGGACTTCAAGTTGCCAAGTCCAAAATTCTGAATATTGTAAATTTATAGAAAAGTTTGCAACTTCATTTCAGTTTGTTTTTATGGATTTAATTGTAAAATATGTATGTGTGACATATGTGATTTTATAATTTGTGAAATTGAAAATGAACCAAACAAATGTTAATGTATGACAGTATGTGTGTTATTTATTTAACATTAATAACTTAATATTACTTAACTTTTGCATGTATCATCTCACATGTGTGACTATGTGACTATCGAATTGTGAAAGTTTAAAGTAGTTATTATTTAAAATTTAAAGTAAAAACTAAAATTTAAAATTAGAAAATGCCAAATGGAAATTCATAAAATAGCTAATAATTACAATTTCCAGACTCCCAGTCACATTGAGTTAATATCGCCTCTTTGGTAGCGGAGTTGTCTGTCGTCACTGGAAACTGCAAGTGGTATGTACATTTGGCAACTACACGTGGTATGTACATTGTACTATCAACTATGAGAATTAATATTGTCAATACGTACCTTAAACTTGTTTGTTTAGAACCCTAAATTGTAAACATATTAATCAAGACCGTTGATTGGTCGTAGATCAATGGCTAGAGTTTTATCTCGGGCATAGTTTCTTGAAAGAAACTAATTTTTGCAAGAAGTTTGCAGAATGGATACACATCGCAAGTTTGGAATGATAACTTGCAATAAATGAATATCTTGTCAGAGTGACAGTGACATTATTTAACTATGATGATCCACTCATTAACCATCAGGCACGTCGCATGGTTTCCAAAATTATACTGGTACAAACTATAGTTATTAGTATAGTGACTATATTAGTAATTTCTCACACTCGTGCATTAATGGGAATGATTTACCTAAAGATATGGAAGATATGGAACAGGGCTATTTATAGACGTTCTTTCTTGCTTCTTCATCAGTTTCAATTTTATTTTGCCTTTTAGCCTCTTCCCTCTAGTTTTAAGTTTTTAGATCTGTGATTCTGTAGATTCATAGGATTTCAATTTTCTGTGTAGTTTGAAGATTTAGGTTTTTAGTTTAGGCCCTAGTGTATCAAGGCTCTACAAGTAGAGATGGACACACCAATTAGGTTGAGAACTACATCCACTGATGAGAAAAATCCCTTTTTGGGCAGGATACTAGACAAAGTTCTCACTTCTGTTTGCAAGGAAGTGGGATCTTTCATTAACAATGTTGTGTTGCTGGTGCTCAGCCATGAGTTCATTCGCAATGAGAAGAGATACCACGTCAACACAGACATTACATCATGCTTCCTGGCGTCTCTTCTCGACCTCAGAGGAGAGAACGTAGACATGCTTATGTTGTTGTGGAATATTTTCAAGGATCAATTTATGGTGGATGACGTCCAAGTCATTATCTTTGCAGAACCGGGGTTGGGTATCCCTTGGGCTGATGAAATTAAAAAGCTTATCCAGCGAGGCAGCAATGTGGAACGGAAACCCTTCCTATTGAACCTTAATCAAAGGCAGCTGACGTGGCATCAGAAGTGGGCGCGGCTGGGGAGGGACTTCCTATGGAAGTGGTTTCACCTCAACGACTTCAAGGAGACAGACTACACCTGGCTCAAAAAATTCAGGGAGATTATCCTCCATAGACAATTCTTCTCAGACATTGATAGAGATGAAAACCCTTAGTGTTTTTGTTCCTTAAATGGGGTTTCCGCATTTCATTTTGTTTTTTTTGTTTTTTCTTATATGATCAACCAGTGCCCTTGTGGCAACAAATTTTGTAACTGTTTGGATACTTCCCATTTTGTAGGGGTTTAAAGTGTGACTATAGTCTAAAGTTAAACTCTATAATTATAAAGTATATTATAATATTAGTGATGTAAATTTTTGAAATAATTAATGAAAAATTTGTTGTTCAACTCTTAATGAATGATAATAGATTGTCTAGACTCTCGACTCTGTAATTTTGTTTAAATTGCATAATTATTGTAACTTTTCTATCTTCCTCCAGAAACGAGACATGTATCAGTGTGTGAGATAATATATTATCCATGTAATTTTGTTTAATTGCAATTTTGTAAATAAATCTAAAGACAAGTTACTATTGATAAATAATAAATTATATGCCCATTCACATTGCCAAATCGATGTGTGAATCTGTGATATCATATAATATGAACCAAAAAAATGTAATAATGTTTAATGTATGTGTGTGATATATTTAAGAGTAATAACTTAACTTTTCCATGTCAATGAAAAATGTATTATCATTATGTGTCATGTGTGCGACAATAAATGTGTAATTGTAAAAGTTTAAAGTATTTTATAAATTATGGGTAGTAATAAATTAATAAATAATTAGACAGTTATCTATGATTGCAATATTTTAATTAGTTTTTTTTTAATATTAGATAGTTTCAATATTTAATCTAATTTAAATTCAATAAATTTTTGGCGTATGGTGTTACGTGTAACTGTATTTCTGGCGACCGTTGGATGAGCAGAGATCAATGATGTACGATGTATTTTAGGATAAAAGGGAAAAGAAATCTCATTTTTGCAATCCTATTCTGAAATCATGACACGTGACCACTCACACAATCAGTGTCATCTGATAAATATAATTCAAAGTTTTTTCATTTATTTCTTTGATGGGACCTGCCACACATGATAGTGACTGCCAACGACTGTTGGATGAGCACAGATCAACGACGTGCGGTGTATTTCGGGCCAAAAGGAAAAGAAACCCAATTTTTGCAAACCTATTCTAGAATGATGACACATGTAGATTCATACAATCGATGTCATTTGATGACGACATGTCAATCTAATATATGAAAAAAATTTGCATACATAGACTCATAGTTTAAAGAAGCAGTAAGTTGGTGAAGATCTTATGGTTGGCGTGAAGCCTTAATGTAGAAATGTGTCTGATCTAACCATTGAGGCATTGTGCCTGATGAACATGTATCCTAAGTGGGTCTGATCAGCGACAAGGTAATTAAGGTAAAGGACTATCAAGTTGTAGAAGATCTAACGGTCTACGCGAAGCCTTAAAGAAAAGACGGTAACTAGATAGTCTTCAAGGCATCGCGCCTATGTGACACGTGTCCTTCCAGTTAAGTAGGACTTGTTAGTGTTGATATAACGGTTGGAGTAAAGCCTTAAAGAGGAGATGATCTTCATGACACATGGACATGTGATGGGACCTGACCGGATGTAAAGGAAGATTAAAAGAAACCAGTGACCGTTGGATGAGCACAGATCAACGACATGCGGTGTATTTCAGGTCGAAAGGGAAAATAAACCCTATTTTTGCAAACTTATTCTACAATCATGACATGGGTATACTTAGCTAAGTTTAATTAATATCATAATTGGAGTAAAAATTTAACTTAATATTTAATAAGTAATAAGCTCAATTTTACCGCAGATATTTGTAATGTCAAACAATTAAGTGACATGTGTCCTAGTAACCTCAGATATCTGGAGAAGAAATTAAAGTTAACACAAGTTACGAGTCATGACTGAAGACTCAGTACTACTCATGATTGTACAATTTTAACCTAAGTTTTTATATTTTCAGTTCTTACTAGTATATTGTATTAGAGATTCAGAAAGGGGTTAGGGCTTCTAGGTTGAGGATTGAGGAATGCAACAAAGTCTCCTAGCTCTCTGCCCACTCACGATCTACACAAATTTAATTTTTGGGTAAAATCCTGAACACCCACGTCCCACCCTTTAAAATTTTCAAAACTATTGGTTTACTATTTAGATTGTAGTCATAGAATTAGGGTTGAATTTTCAATCACCCCTGTAAATTGTAGCTATCACCTATGTAGAATTTTTTGAATTTTCCTACAAGTAAACAGTAATACCAGTATACCACGGTCCACGATGGGAAAAAAAAATAACAATACTACGAGTAAAAGGCAAAGAAAGGAAACAGAGATAATAGACTTCCATGAACTAGTTAAAAACTAGGTTTCACTAATGAATTCCATGAAATTTTTTATCATGTTATCCATGGAAATAAAAGAATCGTTGAAATTAGATTTGCACTTGAAAATAAGTGGAAAGATCCGAAGAAGGATTCAAAAAAAAATCCATTTAACATCTTGTTAAACTCAAAGACAAATAACTTTACAGCGTGGGTTGTTGGGTCAGCACGCATGGCGTTACCTCAAGTATTCCCTTGTCCATAAATTGTCATTCTCTACACCAAAAATTATGATGAAAATAGAAAAGAAATTGTCAATAAAAATACTCAGGAGGAAAAAATTTTGATAACCGAGACTGAATTTGCTACTCTGTTTGATCTAGGGTTTGAAGCACAAAACTCAAACGTGCACATTGACCTGGGAAAGCTGCCAGAGAATTATGAAAAATAGATACAATAAACAAAGATTCGTATATTAGAGGAATAACAAGCAGTTCTAGTTTGGATCTAGACATAAGCCTCCTTATGATTATGATATTTTTGTGCAATGGGTTCAGTATAGTATTTCCTTGTTAGCATTTTTTGGGGGATTAGATAGTAACAAAGAAATAGGGGTTGTAACCAACCTAATTTGGTCTTCTCTAACTATAGACCTTATTTTCCCTAAGTGTGATCATACCCCCAATTATGTCAAAGCAATCCTTCAAATTACTGGCATAATTCATTCAAATCAAATTTAATCACTAATTTACATTAATTGCTTTAGCCAATATAATCAAATCAATTCAATTCAATCAAAACATGGCTAAGGTAATTAATTAAAAGGAATTAAATATAATCCTAATTATACCTCATCACTTACAAAAGTCAATCCCCTAGCCTAATTAATTCAATTTGGCTATAGTCCTTGTACGCCTCCCTCTCTGGTTTCCCACAGCTTTCCAAAGGCGGGGGTTAGTAGCAAAGGTTTACAAATGAATGCAAATCAAGTATGCAATGACTACTAAACGAATAACAGAAACGTGAGCAATAAAATATACAAGAAAGAGAAAGGAAGACAAATAAATGCAAACCCAACGATGCTTGAAGCTTCTATTGTTTCTCTCTGCTCCTTCCGAAATGATGTTCTTGATGCTCAGTATTGGTGGGGCAGCGTCTATGACTTGAGAAGCGTCGAGAATTTGATAATTGAAATGTGTGTGTGTGATCACAAGATGGCTTGAATGCTAGAACCAAATTGACGGAGTAATGGCACACAAGAGCTTGAAATCCTGGATCCTTCAAATGGTTATGAAGGATTTATTATATAGGAATTGGTGATGAAATGAACGGTTGAGATCAATCCCAGAGATAGGGAGATGAATGGTTGAGATCAAAAGGAATAGGTCCTCAGTAAACTCCACCTCTTCATTTGGTAAAGAGGAGATAGGGTTTGGTTAACTGAAGAGCTAATTATGAGTTGCCTTTTTGAACTAAAGAGGTGGGTGAAGTTACCCATGTGGATTAGAGAGATGGGTGGAGTAACCCATGTGATCTAATTGTAGTTATCTCTTTGAAGATAAATGAGTATTTAATTCATTTATTTAATAATTGTTTTCAACATGTGAGATAATTGAATTCTTTTTTATTAAGAATTACTTTATTTGATGAAATTAAATTAATTTAATTAGAATTAATTTAATTGGAAGAATTTAATTAGTAAGTTTAAATATTTAAATTTAAACTATATGAAATTGAGTTTAATTAATTAAATAATGATAATTAATCAATTAAAGCTTAATTAATTAAATAAAAATAATTATTTAATTAATTTTGGGAATTGGATTAGATGATTTGGGAAATGAATTTAGAATAAAATAGATGATTAATTAATGATTAAAAAACTATTAATTAATAGATGAAAATTAGTGTTTTTAATGTAAAGTCGCAAGCCTGTCCATTTTAGGGTGTCTACATTTGCCCCTCTTTGATGCGATGTGACTTGTCGCAGTGTGTCAAAGAATCTTTGATTTTGCCCTAGCTTGCCCTGGCATTGAGTAGGTGTATTTATGCCCCCTCAACAAATTTGAGTGAAAAGTCGCGAGACGGGCGTTAATTTGTTGAAACTGCAAATTGTAGAACTGGGTAGCTGACGGATCTGAAAAATAGTTAAAAATGCCCCTGTAATTGACCTTTGAAGTTTCTGGGGACTGGAAAGAAATTTTGGAGCTCCTGGGAGAAATTAGGGTTTTTTAGAATCCCTATAAGTAGCTAGGAGAGCCCTTCATTTGTCACTTTGTGATTTTGAGCTCTGATCCTCTTGGTAAGTCTCTGTATTGTTTTCTGCTTCTTTTTCTTCCTTCTTCGAGCGATGGCGGGTCTTCCGGGCGTTATTCACATATCCGATCGAGTTCATTCCTACCGTCAGCCTGCTGGCTCTGGACGTCCAGTGAGTTATCTCGTGTTAGATGTCATTAATTGCATTTAATTTAGCTTTTAAATTTTGTGTTTTTTTGAAAAAAATTTAGCTTTGCCGCAGTCGCCTGCGATTTTTCCGCAATTGCAGTTTGGATGCCACAATTGCCAGTTCTGAGCCGCACTTGATAAAAGTGTCGCAGTCACCTTTGTAAAATGCTGCAATTTCCATTTGAGTGCCGCACTTGTATGTTGGATGCCGCAATCACATAAAAGTACCGCACTTGTCTAGTTTTAATGCTGCAATTGACTTTTTAACATTGTCTGCCTATTTTCGTTATCAGTTATATGCCTGTTTTTGCTTCTGTTATGTTCCTTAACATCTAAAACTGATAATTTGTTGTGTTTTTTACTCTTTGCAGTTCGTAGGGTGCATTTTGCGATGTCGAGAGTCCAGGCCAGTGGGACTCATTTATAGGTTTCAGCTCACAAAGGATGAGAGGTCAGTACTTTATGACCTGGGACTATACTGGATTTGTTACATGCCTGAGATCATGACCAACAGGGGTCTGATCTCCGCTCTGGTAGAGCGATGGCATTTTGAGACCTGTACTTTCTAGTTGCCCACTAGAGAGTGTACTATGACTTTAGAGGATGTGTATCGCATCCTCCAACTCCCTATCTAGGGTGAGTTAGTGGAGTACTCCACTTGTACTGGTGTACCTTCTTTATTTGAGCTCACTGGACTGCCACGGGATCAGCTCAGGCTGGCCGGTGGTTATGACATTCCATGGTCTAGATTTGGATTGGGCCTGGATAGACTATCCACTTTATTAGGTAGTTTGATTTGTGGCATCCTTTGCCCTGATCAGCGACAGCATGGGTTTTCTGTTGGATTTGGCAGTGTCCTTCAGAGTATGGTTTGAGACCATACTATTTTTGCTTGGGGCCCATGCATGTTGGCACAAATGCACTTCCATATGATGTATGTGGCTTACCTTTATGGTAATTCACTCGGATGCGGTGCCACATTGCTACTGATTTGGGCGTGGGAGCACATTATTGTCTGTCATCCTGTGGGTGCCCGTGCTCTCCCAGCCGATAGACCGTATGTATATATGTATGATGGTATGATCGTTTAGACTCATATGGGTCACCTTTCTTATTGGCACCAACATCTTGACATGATTCCATATTTTATCTAGCAACCCTATAGAGATTGTCTTGTTTGGGATGGGGAGGACATCCATCTCCCATTTTGTCGACTGCGGTGGTACCTGATTGGCCGTGTGAGTGATCATGTGCACATGATCGATTTTCATAACATCGACAGGGTGTTACGACAGTTCAGAGAGTAGTAGGACGTGTCTGACTCTTATGCTTACTTCGCTCAAAGGTCCCGGGATGCTCGTGTATGGGGTGCTGCAGTGTCACTAGATGCTGCACGTACTGATTTTTTAGGACTACTTCCTGTGGCATAAACCTGGTGTTCTGCCACTGTTGATCCAGGTTTGTTTTTGTATTATACTTATGTACTTCTTTTCTGCTCTATAGATTATGTGCTCATACATTGGTTCTATACTTTTATATATCTTCTCTGGTACTGATAGTCATCTTATCTTTTGTAGATACCACCCCACAGTATGATGCTCACTGGTTGCAGCATCGTCCCATAGCATTGACTGATGTGTCGCATCCTATTCTGAGGACTATCATGCGGAGGGCTCGGCGCGTACGGCGTGGCAGGGGATGCCATGCTGGAGGGAGAGGTGGTGGACGGGGAGGGAGGGATGGAGATGGAGATGGTGGACGAGGGGTAGGCGGGAGAAATGGTGGGAGGGATGGAGGACGAGGGAGAGGGGATGATGGAGGGGACGATGGAGGGGATGATCTCGGTCCTGGGGGTGCTGGTGGTGGTGTTATAGCTAGTGGTGGTAGCAGTGGGGGTCAAACTAGAGTTGGTCTAGGGGCCATTTTGGAGGACGAGGAGGATGTGGAGGAGGAGGAACCTTAGTTGGTGCTCAGGGTTCACCAGCGGACTACAGCGGTTTTGGCTCTGAGGGATGAGGAGAGGGTTGATATTGAGGAGGTAGACATGGAGCTCGCTGATGTAGATGTGGAGGCTCTTGATGAGTAGAGTGTTGAGACGGGGTCTTCAGATGGGATTGGCCACAGTCGAAGTAGTACTGGGGAGAGCGAGGAGAGCGAAGAGGAGCTAGTTAGGCAGAGAGGAGGTGGTGGGCTAGGGAGCCAAGCAGTGGAGGGTGATATGGACATGGCGATGGGAGGCATGGATGATGATCCCTCTGAGGTGGAGTGACTCTCTAAGCAGGTTCTGGAGCTGTAGAGACATCTTGCCTTAGCTGATGCTTGTCCTACCATTTTGGAGGCCCGTGTGACAGCTGTAGAGGCTAGGGAGCGACAGGCTCGGACCAAGGTCTGTTCATTTATTGATAGTGTATAGGATGCATCTCATAGGGATATTTTAGAAAGATATTATAGATCTAGGTGAGAGGCCCAGCGGGAGATAGAGTATTGGAGATGCCACTATGAGGGCGTTGTTCCCGCTTCAGAGAGGGTTCCTAGTTATACAACCTCCCAGAGATCGAGCAGGTCGCAGCGTTCACAGAGAAGTGGTGTCAGAGCTCTAAGGTCTTCTCATGGGACAGATTCTAATATGCCTCCCCCTCATGCCCCTCCTAGCGAGGCTGGGGGTAGTTCATGTTGATCATGCTCTCTGTACCATTTTTGTAGTGATTCATTATATACTTTGAGTTTTACCATTTTTGTATCTCAAACACTGATATATATATATATATTATGATTCTCCTATTGGTTACCCTTGTGTTCATACTTGTAACTTTTCATTTGTACTCAGATATTTTGATCTACATGAGTTGCAGCTTTGTTTTGATATGATGTGCAATGCTTTTACTTTCTATAGGTATGTTCTATATGATTTAGATGATGAGATGTATATGCAATGTGTTGCTAATATGCAGACTTGTTTATGGATGATTTATTTTCCTATGATACTAACATGCTATGCAGGATGGTGTAAATGAAATGCCTATTTATATGAGATGCTTAATGGATGCATGTGATGTTTGTGATTTATCATGTATGCAAAATTACCATGTATTTTTCATTTTCTGATGCACTTTATGAAATGAATGCAATATATTATGCATAAAATATCTGAGTAATGCATGTGTTAGTTAGAAAGAAGTTAGTTTGGATATATGTGCTCTGAGATTGATCTTTATGGAATGGAATGATAGAAATATTTCTCTTTTTGCATTTGGTGGATTGATATGATCTGATAGATAGGAAGAATGTCCCAAGTCGCTGCCCCTATTCCAATAATTGTCATCATTGCATCTTTTTTGTATTTTCTAATATTCCAGAAGAGCGTCAAATTATCTAGATCACATACTATCTGGATACCACCATGACCTCTTGATAACGACAGGAGTAGAGAGATTGAATAGAAAGAGACCCATAGTGCACCCAAATATTGACCATCTGGATTCAACTATGTTCCCTGTTTGAAAAGGAAGAGGCACAAAAGCACCCAGATATTGACCATCTAGATACCGCTTGTCCTCTGAATTAATCTAAAACAAAGAAACCAAGATAGAACTCCTATGTCTCTAGAGTCCATCTGGATAACACACTGAGCTCTTGATTTCTAAAAAGGGAAAGACAAGAAAACAAGATAGAACTCCTACACCCCTAGAGTCCATCTGGATAGCATCGTGAGCCCTTGTTTGCAAACATAAAGGGAAAGACCATAGAATCCAAGATAGAACTCCCAAGCAACTCAGAGTCCATCTGAATATTGTTGCGAGCTCTTGATTCTATAAAACCAAACAAGAAAAATAAAAGAGAAGGAATGTCCAATTCTTTCCCAGGTTTAATCTCAGATCGTGGAACTACGCAGCTGCCAGATAAGTGATAGCACCTACCGCATTTATCCTAAATCATCATGGCCCTGAAATCAAAGTGAACATTCAATAGACAACAATCAAAGAAAAATAAGTCATGATCTATCATAACTACTCTCCTCACATGGTGGATCCTGGAGTAGCATAATAATGTAACCCCAAAATATAGACTGACATCTTACTAACTTGACTGACCTAGTCAACATTTTTGCGTGGTTCCTTGATGCATTTGGATCTCTTGATTGGTAAACTCTTTGGATAGGCTTGTTTGGCTTGATTCGATTGATCGTGTTGGCAGCTGATTAAGCTATGTCAAATGGGCCAAATGCTTGTTCGACAAATCTCATGATTGTGACAGTAATGATTGATAGATTTGATTATTCTGATCATATTGGCAGTTGATCAAGCTGTGTCAGATGTGCCCAATGCAAAGCTCATGATTGTGACAATTTGATTGATAGATCTTGATTTGATCAATTTGGCAGCGGATCAAGCTATGTCAGATGGACCCAATGCTTTTTTGAAAAGCTCATGATTGTGACAATTGATTGATAGATTTGATTGTTCTGATCGTATTGGCAGCTGATCAAGCTGTGTCAGATGTGCCCAATGCAAAGCTCATGATTGTGACAATTTGATTGATAGATCTTGATTTGATCAATTTGGCAGCTGATCAAGTTGTGTCAGATGGTCCCAATGCTTGTTTGCAAAGCTCATGATTGTGACAATTGATTGATTAGGCATGCTTGATTGATGAAGATTGATTTTCTCTGGAATTTTGATCTTTTTAGGATTTTTTGATGAGTTTTCCAATTTTTTTGAGATTTTTTAGAACTTCTAGAATCGCCCCCTATTCTAGTGGACCAGTATTAACCATGGGTAAGTGCTTGGTGCTCATAGAGGATTTGTGCATCTAGATATTGCTTGGGATAGTCAGTCTTGCATTTTGAAGTGGGCTCAAGCTTTTGGAGCTCTTTGATGGTGAAGCTAGTTTTGAACACTTGGCACCTATTTGCTAGGTTTTCACCAAGGTACCTACTCAATAGCGCCTAATTGCCAGGTTTTCATTGAGAGAGCGATGCTTTTTTATCTTTACTTTTTTGGTTTATTTGTTGTTTTTGTTGTCACCAAGGTACCTGATTGCCAGGTTTTCACCAAGGTAACTTTTGTATTTTTTGATTTTTTTTGGTATTTTCTAGATATGTAGATAAATGCTTTAACCATAGAGACCTTTAAGGGTAGAACCTCTTTAAGTGCATGCTGTTGATGTACCCAGGGAGATGATCTCCTTCTGGTGTTGATAGTATGAATGCCCCACTCTGAGTAGAGCTAATAATAACAAATGGACCTAGCCAGTTAGGCTTGAACTTACTAGGTTTGACTCACTCTGCTTGATTCTTCTGATTTTCCATGAGGACAAGGTCTCCTACCTCAAATGTTCTTGGCTTCACCTTCTTATGGTAGTTCCTTCTAAGGCGATTCTGATAGCCTTGTAAGTGGTCGAAGGCATGTTGCCTTCATTCATCTAGTAACTCTAGCTCACTGAGCCTTGCTACACTATAGTCTTCATCTGAAACCAAGTTCTTCAATGATATCCTTAGGAATGGGATTTCCACTTTGAGGGGTAATACCACCTCTATTCCATAGACTAGGGAGAAAGGAGTTGCCCCCGTTGGTGTTCTCACACTAGTTCTGTATGCCCATAATACAGGACTAAGTTGTAGATGCCAGTCTCTCCTTGATTCATTCACTATTTTCTTTAGTATTTTCAAGATTGTTTTATTTGTAGCTTCGGCTTGTCCATTTTCTTGAGGGTAGTAAAATGAGGAGAACCCTTGCTTGATGCAGAACTGTTCACATAGATCTTCAACATCCTTGTTCTAGAAAGGAGTACCATGATCCGTCAGCATTGTTTGGGGGATCCCGTATCAATAGATGATGTGATTAATCATGAACATTGCTATCTGTTTTCCAGTGATGTAAGTGAGGGGAATTGCTTCCACCCACTTTGTGAAGTACTCTGTTGCTGCTATGATGTACTTGTGTCCATTTGCTGAAGAAGGTGTTATCTTACCCA
>MU226836.1:359416-372599 GCA_018584345.1 Thuja plicata | reverse complement strand
TCCTCCATTTCTTCTATAAATTGGATGGTTTTTGAGCTCAAATGGCCCTGAATTTTAATAGTTGAAAGCATCCTTATGCTGCCCATATTTGGAGAGTTGAAAGAGCAAACTTATGTTGCTCATATTTCTAGGGATTTATATTTTTTTTAGCTCTAATAGTTTTATTGTTATAATCTTTCATCTTGGAGTTAAATATCGACTTTTCTTGAGCGTATTAGATTAATTTCATTTGAATCTTCCATTCTAGGTTGTTTTTGTCACTGATTTATGCATAATCTGAGGGCATATTATTGCATTCTTAAAATACTTTTTTAGATAGGAATAAATAGGTTGGTTTTAGTGATTAATATCAAACCCTTTCTTTTTATGATCTTTCACTAATATAATGACTTATTGAAGTGTTGTGTCATTCTCAACAGGTGCATAAAATCACACACACATTTATGGTGCCCACCGTGGGGAAAAATCTCACATTTTACCTCATTTTCCATTCATTTTCTACTGATTTTTCCTCTCAGCTTTCCGGAATGGGGTCATTTTTATCATAAAGGCTCGCATCCAGGATACATGGTCGCATCGCAGAATCTAGGATCGCATCCCAGAAATTCTGCATCATTTTTGGTGAAAACTCGCATCTAGTATGCATTTCATCATTTTTGGGGTATTTGATCGCATCTTTGAAACAAGGTCATATTCAAGAAATCTAGGATCGCATCTAGTTTTTGAAATTGCAATTTGAGAAGTCTAACCACTAATCTTTGATATTTTTTGTCGTTTTCCTTTAAACAGCATAACTCTTGTTTGCATATCATTATCAGGGACTCTTTTGCTAAAAGAAGTTGGAAGGGAATCATTAACTTGTGGTTTTCAGGTGGCCAATCCCCCATCTTGACTTCTATTTTGTTATGATTTCAAACTAAAGACATTTTCCAATCACTTAATAAATCAACCAGGGGATTATGCTCTTTTCCTTCAAGCAAAATCAGAAACTCAAAAGTTGATTTAGGACTTGAGAAGGATTTGGAGTAAATGAACAAGAAAACAATACATCGTTAATTCATCTTTGGGAAATTAATTGAACAACACAAGTCATTAAATTTTGTGGGATAATTTAATATCCATTGTCTAAAATTTTGGAAATAGTAGTTGAACAAGCAAATCACCTAATTTTGGAGAAATTGAACAAAACAAACTTTGCTTTCAAGTACTGTATTTTCATAATTTAGGAATATTTAAATCAAGCTCAACTTTCTTGAGGGAATGAACAAATTGATTGGAGTATTTTTAGGAGAAATGACATGGACTAGGAGAGTATGCTCTTCTTCTTTCAAAGAATTAGAAATCTTGAAATCCTAAGCTCGCCAATCCTTTATATGATTATTAAACAGTAGAGGGTCTGCAGTTGAGGAAAAAATCTCCCGGGATGACCCAAGTGAGGACAGGTTTTACGCGAACCCTTCCAACTCACTATAAATAATTACTTCCTTGTAGGCCAAAGCTTCAGAAGACAAAATTGGTTTTGTTCTTGGAATTTTTACATCATTCCTTGAACATGCTTGGGTATGTGTAGAGCGGAGCCACTTGAATCTTTCTTGCAACACTACACATATTTGAGTACTCATAGGGCTATTCGCATCAATTTTTCCTTGTGAAATTCTATGGGAGATAGTTTTGAATGGATTGCCCCATCATAAACAACAAACTTTGTAGTCAAACTACCTAATTCATCCCCAAAAGGGTGATAATCTTTATGCAAGGCAAAAAGTAATTGCCTCAAGATACTCGTCATATCGTGCCCTCACTTGCGTTTGGAGTCGGCTAATATGGCATCATGACTAGAGCCATTGTGTGCTTGGTGATGGCCATATTCTAATTAGCATTTGAGTGTGTACCTAAGTCTACGAGAAAGGATTTTCATCCTCTACTTAGAAAAATAGTCATTTTTGGTATATCCTGGCTCACATCTAGTTGTGCAAGCTCGCATGCAGTGTGCAAGCTCACATCTGGTCAATCTTGCATCACTTTTAGGGATAAATATCGCATCTAGTATACTTAGGATCGCATCTAGTTTTGCAAAAGCTCGCATACAGAGTGTTGCATCTGGGACAATGGAAACTTGCATAGTTTCCTCTTAGAGAAAATTAGTTTATTTGGATACCCTTTTGGCTCTTTAGTCTGACCCTATTGCTTTTTCTGGTCTCACTGTTAATGTTTCAAAAAAAAATTTAAGTTTACCTGGCATGTCATTTCAAACTCTTACAATTTGTCTCAAAATGTGTGGTCTATTCACTCTCACAAACAACTTGATTCCCAGCTCACTATCAGAGGATTCTAACCCTTTGACGCTGGAATCATTTACTTCCACCAAAACGCAAACAACTCTTCTACCTAGACACACTCACTTGAACAATTTGAGACCTCACTTGACACTATCAAGAAGCTTAGACAAAGTTGAGACACAACTTTATGGTTAACACAAGATGAAACAAGTATTTTGCTGACGAATCAGAAGTACCTCCTAAATTGCTACATTTTCAAAAAGGAGAGACATCTCGCAATCCTCTATTTGACACACACTCACCCGCACCAGAAATGCATGTTGCCAGGAATGAATGGGCTAATGCCTTCAAAGCATACAACCATGAACAAGACCAACAAGATCGAGATGATGCTAGCGGTGGAGAAGAAGAACCACACATTGAAAACTATTTGTTTGATTTAGAAAGTGATGGAGACATTCCTGAAGAAGAGTACAATAGACTCAAACAAAGTAGGAAATTCCAAAGAACATTGGAAAAGATAATTGGTGAAGACAAAGAGAAATACTTTCTCCATCTAGCATCCACTAGAGTAAAATTACCTAAATATTATGATGTTGAACAAATAAAGGAAAAGGAGGTATCAACTCCTACCTCTATCCTCGCCAAAAAACTAACCTTGATGCAAATTGAACTTGCAAATCTCAAACAAGAGAAGGCTAAACCCAAGACAAAATACTCTTTGGACTCCATTTTTCCATTTCCTTTTGACAAGAGTATTAACATGGTTCCATTTCCTCCCAACATGGCAAGGAAAAAATATGACAAGTATACGGGAGAGACTGACCCACATGTCCATGTGAGATAGTTTTGTGCTCTAAGCATAGAGTACATGCATGAACCTACATACCTAATGCGACTATTTCTGGGAAGCCTAGGCAAAAATGCTATGGAGTGGTTCTCCAAACTCACACCTAAGGTAAAATATTTTGAGGGTTTAATTCAATGTTTTATCCCACATTAATCCTACAATATATAGCACGATGTAACCATGATGGATCTGTGTAACACTAAGCAAAGAACCGGTGAATCCTTTACCCACTTTCTATAAAGGTGGAGGAAAATTTTTGCAAGATATTTGAGAGCTATTCTCGAGTCCAAAAAGATGGAAATCTTTGTTAATAACTTGATACCTGAATTGAACTATGCATTGCAAATGTAAGATTCACCTAGCTTTGATAGGATGACCAAAAATGTCATCCATATTGAAGAAGTCATGGTTAAAAAGGGAGAAATCACTCTCCAAAGTGAAATCAAATCTACTAACTCCAAGCCTAAATGGTGGAAACAAAATAAGAATGTTATTAATGATGGAGTGGTAGATGCGTCTAATTCTAATCCTAAACCAGCAGTGTTCAATCTGACGAATAGCATGCAAGCAAGTAAAGATGTCAAGGTAACAACCTACATACCTAAAGAAAACAATGAGAACAACAAGGATCAACCATGGACTTCCGACCTCAAAGAACATTCACTCCTTTGGGAGAACCTCTTGAGACCGGTTTAAAGACACTCTTGGACAACAAAGTTCTCATGATCCCGGATTCAAAACCATGGGAACCAGAAGTCAAACCAAGATTGTGGGATGACAATTCTTATTGTTTCTTCCACAAAAAAAGGGACACAAGACTAATAACTGTCTTAAAGTCAAACATGTTATACAAGACCTTATTGAAGGAGGAAAGAACAAAGTGGAAGGGCACACCACTAATGAAGACCATATAGCATTTAACAAGCCATTCCCTAATTATGAGAAAGGGGAAGCATCTAAAGGAAAAGGAAATGATCTAAATTACACCTACTCCAATAATGATAATGTGATCAACATGATAGACATTAAAATCGAATCAATTAATTTGGTCACTATCAAAGGTGTTCAAGACAAATCCTCCCAATCATGTGTAGTAACCTAAAGTCAAGCACAAGTCACAATCAAAGGACCTAATTCCTCATCAAAACCAGCAACAACTTCCGAGGTACCTAATGTCACTATTCCCAAACCAAAGGCAACAAGACAAATAGTTACTATTCCCACAGCGAACTATAACTTGGTGGATCAATTGCAACAAACCTCTCCTCAAATTTCCATCTTTTAGTTACTTAAAATCTCCTCAGTGCATAGGGAAATTCTTGAAGAGGCCCTACATGCAAAAAATGTGCCAAAGGATATTGAATTAGACAAGTTCCAAGCAATGGTTAATCATATCTTAGCGCCACATTACCTCTCTTTTTCAGAAGAAGATGATAAATCATTGACACATCTGCATAATCAACCCCTTCATATTGAAGTCCTAATTCACAAATCCCGTGTTAGATGTGTATTGATAGATGGAGGCATGGGGTTGAACATTTGTACTCTCAATATAATTAGGAAGCTGGGTCTCTTAGAACAAACCATTGATTCAAGAAGAAAACTCACTATCAAAGCTTATGATGAAGAAGAAAGATCCTCTAAAGGTCTCATTGTTCTACCAATCAGAATAGGACCAGTTGAAAGAAATGTGATATGTCAAGTTCTAGATCTACCCTTGGCTTACAACATACTATTAGGGAGACCTTAGATCCATGGAATGCAAGCAGTACCATCTACTTACAACCAGTGTATCAAATTCCCACATAATGGGGTGGAAGTGACAATTCCTGCAAATGCCAGTTATACTTGCAACAATGTTAAAGCAGATAGTATGGTCCCTCATAACAAGGAAGTTCCAAAATAAATTGTACTTGAGACTACCAAAGACATGGTTATGAAAATCTATGGAAAGACCTTAAAACTTGAAGAAACTACTATGGGAGAATACAAGCTGGACATGACCCCATCATTGATAGAACTTCCAGTGTCACCAAGATCCTATGTGAAACCTTCCCCATCTTTCACACCCACTACATCTAAAAATCTAGAAATTCACAAAGCAACTGGTATGGTTAAAGCATCTACCTCTCAAGGGGATGATAGCGAAGAACAAGCAGTCTTGGCCTGGCTTTACCAGGGCGAACCAAAGGAAGATGAGGAAAAACATGTGGCAATATCCCTAGAGAAGTATGGTAAAGGATATGATCTTCTCAAACAAATAGGATATAAAGGAAAAGGACCTTTAGGAGACAAAGGAAAGGGACTTATTGAACCTATACACATGGAATTCAGGGATACCAAAGATAAAACATGACTAGGTTTCAATAATAAATCTGAAGAACCTACTTCAAGAGATAGTCTGATCTTTGATGAAGGCGGTGATGAAGAAGAAGAAACAAAACTAGAACAATGGACCTATGAGAGATTATTACATATTGGTATAGAGTATCCTGAATATCAAGGAGAAAGATATGTACCAAGCTTTGAGACACCACAAGACACTCATATCCCTTTGTTAACACAAGCTACTATTCAAGAGGTAGAGCAAACAGCAGAAGACACTCCAGAGGTTCCATTGATAGAAACAACTACTGAAGACACACCCAACCACATAATTCACATCCTAATTGGGGGAAGTTGGTAAAAATCACACATGTCCAAGATTTACCACACTTTTATCTACAAGGGGCTAATAGAGTACATCAGGTAACTATTGTTGAATTCTTAAATAGGTCTGATGACGAAATAAGAGACTCCCATGATTATGAGTGGGATGATCTATCTATTGCCACAAAGGACATTGAAATATATGTGATTCACATGTTTGTAGCTCCATCAGAACACAAAGAGTATTCTAACACTTCTCCTAACATTTTTTATTTTCCCAAATCAGAGGAGTTATCCCTTCCCTAAATCATTGATGTAGAAATTGGTATTTTCCTAGGTCTAGAAGAAATTAAGAGGATACAAGCTAGGAGCCTCCTTCTATGAAGAGATGAAGATGAAAGTTCCACTGATGAGTCACTAGAGTTCGGTCCACATATAACTAACAATGACTTCAATAATGATGATCTGACTCTTATTGATCTAAACATCATAGAAATATATTTAATAGAATATTTCATGTCAGTTAATAGTCTTGACGCTGACGCGATGTTGTCCTTCCCAAAATCTGACTCCTTATCTTTAATAAACCTAAACCTAATTGATTGGACTATTACGAATCCCACTCCTATCCTAGACTTCCCTAATGACTACACTTTGGCTTGCTACCTAAATGCTTGTGAACCTTACCCTTCTTCCATCAATCCAAGGAGTGTGAACATGTCACAGGAGGATATCAAGTTTCTCAGTCACAAATTGAAAAATAAAAAGAAGAATAGAACTGGCAGTGAAAACCATGTTGTGGCAATGTCATATTCTAAAATAGTAAAAACAAAAGACGTATCTGATGGTGAAAACCTCCTATAGGCACCAAAAGATGAGATTCTTGATATCGTCCCTGAGCACTTTCAAGAAAGATCTTTAGTTTTGATAGAACCAACACAACCAGTTAACTTGGGCACAACTGAAATTCCTCAAATTGTTCACCTAGCACAATATTTGTTAGATGAGGAGAAGATACAATTCACTGAGTTCTTGAAAGAGAAAAAGATCAACTTTTCATGGTCTTACACAGATATTCCTGGAATAGATCTTGAATTAATAATGCACCATTTATCTATAGCTCCTGGGATCAAACCCGTGAAACTGAAACTAAGAAAGATGCATCCTTATGTTGCATTACTAGTAAAAGAAGAGCTAGAAAATTTATTGAGATCTGGATTCATTAGAGTCAACACTTACATAGGATGGATTTCTAATGTGGTCCCAGTATCTAAATTAGATAAATCTATTAGGTTCTGTACAGACTTTAGAGACTTAAACAAAGCATGTCCTAAAGATGACTTTCCACTACCAAACATTGATATGATCATAGATCTAACAGCAGGCTATCAAATGTACTCATTAATGGATGGTTTCTCAGGCTATAACCAGATTAAAATTACTCCTGAAGATCAAGAGAAAACCTCATTCACATGCGCATGGGGATCCTTTCGCTAGAATGTTATGTCGTTTGGGTTAAAGAATGCAGGTGCTACATACAAAAGAGTTATGACTACTATATTCCATGATATGATGCATAAAAACATGGAGGATTACGTGGATGATACCTTAGCTAAATCAAAATAAAGGACTACTCATATTGATGACTTGAGGAAGATATTGGATCATATGGAGCAATTTCAACTCAGGCCCAATCCAAAGAAATGTGCCTTTAGAGTCCAATCAGGAAAGCTCTTAGGGTTTATTGTTTCAGCAAAAGGAATAGAAGTAGACCCTGAAAAAGTCAAAGCTATACTAGAAATGACTCCTCCATACAACATTAGTCAAATGATGACATTACAAGGGAGACTCCAGTCCATCAAGAGATTTATGTCACAACTTGCAGACAAAGCACAACCCTTTACCAAATTGCTTCATAAAGGTGTCACCTTCAAATGGGATGAACATTGTGAAACCAACTTCAAAGAATTAAAAGAGTACTTGGCTACTCCTCCTATTCTTGCACCCATCCATGGAAAAGCATTACTCCTATATATTTTAGCTACAGCTACATCACTGGGAGTATTGTTGGCACAAGATGATGAAACTAAAAAGGAAAGAGAAATTTACTACATCAGTAGAACACTAGTATCTTATGAACTCAATTATAGCATAATTGAAAAAGTTTGCTTAGCAGTTGTCTTCGCATCACAGAAACTGAGACATCATATGCTATCACATAGAGTAAGGCTCATTGCAAAGATAGACCCTTTGAAGTACCTCCTAAGCAAGACAGCATTAACAGGATGAATGGAAAAGTGGGTCCTGATTCTGAGTGAATTTGACATTGAGTACATGGATAGAAGGGCTATTAAAGGATAAGTCATCACCGATCAATTAGCTAATTCACCACTCCATGATGATGAACCTTTAAGAATTGAGTTCCTTGATGAGACAATTATGCATCTAACTGAGTATCCTTGGAAGATGTACTTTGATGGTTCTTTCACACAACAAGGCTCTGGAGCAGGGGTTCTATTCATAACTCCTCAAGGCTACAAAATACCCAAGTCCTACAAATTGATGTTTTCATGCACAAATAATATTTCTGAATATGAAGAATTGGTTAATGATCTTAACCTTGCTATGGAATGGAATATTATAGAGTCACTTGTGTAGGGTGACTCTAGCCTCATTATCAATCAAGTAAATGGAGATTATCATACCAAAGATGAGAAGTTGATGCCCTACAAGAAACTGGTTGATGACTTAAAGAAGTACTTTGTCTTCGTCAAATTCCAGCAAGTACCCAGAACAGAGAATAAAGGTACAGATACTATGGCTACACTAGCATCCATGTTATAATTAGAGGAACATCAATTCTGATATGACTTCTTGGTGGAAGAATTATCCTACCCATCCTTTGATACACCCGAATACCAAACCATTTGTGCTTTGAACACCCAAGACCAATCTCGGTATGCTAAAATCATTGCTTACCTAACTGACCAAACCATACCTAATGATCTATCCAGAAATGAAAAAAGAGTCTTAATTAGGATAGCATCACATTATGTCCTCATTAATAATAACTTATATAGACGAGATCTCAATGGTACACTTCTTAGATGTTTAGAACACGAAGAGTTAGATCACGCATTAAAAGAAGTCCACGAAGGTGTATGTGGATCACACTCAAATGGCTTTTCACTAGCTAAGAAACTCCTGAGAGTAGGCTATTATTGGCCCACGATGGAAAAAGATGCTATTCAATTTTCAAAGACATGTCATAAATTCTAAACACATGGAAATCTCATCCACGCTCCTGCTAGAGAACTCATACCATTCATAACACATTGGCCATTTCAGCAATGGGCCTTTGATTTGGTTGGAAAAATATATCCTAATTCTTCAAGTGGACACAAATACATCATTACGGTCACTGAGTATTTCACAAAGTGGGTCAAAGTCGTGTCACTGATCAAAGCCACTGGCAAACAGGTGGCTATGTTCATCTTGAACTACATTATTTGTAGATATGGGATACCCTCTTCAATTGTAACAGACAATGGGGGCAAATTTAAAAACCAAGACATTGAAGACCTTTGCACACAGTTTCACATTACTCAACATTTTTCCTCAAACTATTATCCTCAAGGTAATGGATAGGCTGAGGCATCTAACAATAATGTTCTCAAGATCCTACACAGAACTGTGAGTAAGTCTAGCAGGGATTGGTATTTACAATTAAATCTAACACTTTGGGCCTACAGAACAAGCATTAGAACATCAACAAGAGCCACGCCATTTTCCCTAGTCTATGGCGCAAAAGCAGTATTACCTATTGAGGTTGAAATCCCATCTTTGCAGGTATCTTTACAAGGTCTTGTTACTAGTGAACAATACCGCATTGATAGGGTAAATTCTTTAGACCTACTTGATGAGTGCAAGCAACAGGCGTTCGATCATCTAAAAGTGTACCAAAAAGGCATGTCAAAAGGGTACAATAAAAAGTTCAAACCATGACACTTTCAAGTGGGGGATCTTATTCTGAAAGAGAATCCTAAAAACCATCCTAACAGAGAATAAAATGGAAAGTTCAAACCTAACTGGCTGGGACCTTATGTCATTATTGCAAATTTTGGGACTAGAGCTTATCAGCTAGCTACCCCTGAGGGAGATGTTCTTCCTGGTCCCATTAATACTCTACATTTAAAGAAGTTCTATGCTTGACGTTTGGCTAGCAGAGGCTATGCAGTGAAAATCTAAGAAAATACCAAAAAAATTAAAAAATTGATCTTGGAGAAATTCAAAAATAGTGGAAAAAGTCCTAACAAAAGGTATCCTTGGTGAAAACCTGGCAATAGGCACCTTGATACTGCAAAAACATAAAAAAAACAAAAACAGCAAAAAAATTGAAAAAGAGAAAAAGTGGCTTGATGAAAACCTAGTAAACAAGCATCTTGGTAGCAAAAATAAAAAGATTTACCGAGTGGTGAAAACCTAGCAAACAGGCGCCATTCAAACTCTGTGCTCTATCTATCAATACACTGGTAACCCTAAACTTCATATCTCGCACCTATGTTATTTGGTGACTCTGATTCCTTACACATGTCCTATCCTTGCTTGGGATTTGTCTGCATTTGCGTCTTAGGAATAGTAATTCTGCACTTGGGGCATATTTTCTGGCTTGGTCAGTTTACGACTGCTAGGTTGTCTTAGGGGTCTTGTCTAGGATGGTTCACCTCTCCAACACGGTAATGGAGATCACACTAGTGTTTCTCAAACACTTGACATCCAGGAACTTAAAATGAACTAGTATTTCTCAACACTTTACACAATGTTTCTAAGACATTACATGGATTGCAATTACTGACATGATTACTTTCGCATGCACTCAGACAGGAAAATATATTGCTTACATTCCAAATTCTGATTGATTAATCTCTATTGCACTTGAATATGAATCAATAGTATTTCTCAATACTACTTAAACACACATTTTGATCTTGATTTGGTTATGATTATTTTTTGTTCCCATGATGTTTCATACTAGGGGCATCTAAGTAATTATAAATTTTCTTTGATTGATTCTCAATTGGTAATTTTTATGTCTTGCGAGTTACTCCATGACATCTATTCAACAAACAAAGAGTCGCTAGGATAGGGAGCATAACATTTTCTTGGTTTTCTGTGTATGGTGATTATTTTGATGATCCTATAAATTTTACCTAACTTGGATGTTTATGGTAAGAGATGCCAACATGAGTGGATGGCCGCATATATCTCGATCTCTATTATGTGTAAACCACGGTGAGGTTGAAACAATTTCCTTGTCTCTTTTCTAAATTAGATTCTCACTAGGGCGTATGCTACATGATGTACCCCAAGATATGAATTTTCAAGGTCATTATGGGTCACAAACCTTACATTACACTTGAACAGAAACTGATTCTTAATAGTAAAAGGAGATAACTAACTTGTCATCCTGGCTTCTATGCCTTGATGCCTAAACTTTATTTCCGACATTGGATCCAATACACATAGTATTCATACTTTCATGATACCAGTGGGTATTAGTGATAGTTGTACTATCAAGTGATGTTCATTGCACCAAGTTCCCAATAATGATAAAATGCTACAACGTATACAAAATCAGTGACAATCCCAAGAGTTTGCATGTAGATGCATTTTAGAGATTTCATGATTCATTTTTAACAACAAGAAGAAGAAAGAACAACATAAGGACTTGAGCTCAAAATCATTTCTATTTTTCATCCTAAAATCCAAGTTAATCACATAAACAAATATTACTGATATCAATGTCGTTGCACATCCATGGCATACATTTTGCATTCATAATTGAGAAAAGACAAAAAGACAAAAACAAAGCATTTAAGCATTGCATTTAATTTTACATCCTACAATGCATCCATACATGTATTTGCATAAAGAAAATTTCAAAAACATTCATTGACATATTCACTTAGTATCATTTGAAACACATTCAGATCAATAATAAATCTAATGAGTGTAAATGATATCATCACATATCTAATCTAACTCATCAAGAGACCAAGATAAACATAATCACATGTGCATCAAAAATATGAAACATCTATAAAAGAATGAGCATCCAGGAACATATCAAAATTAAGAACAGCTATCTCAGATACATCAGGAAAGGATCAGATCAAAAATGTGGAACTGTTTACACAAAGAGTATCTGAGTATCAGTCTGAATCAGCTATACATGTATAAATATCATAGTACAAAGAATGATCTCTAAAAGATCCTGATATACAAGGTGGTCTCACAAAAATGATAAAATATGATACATCATGTCTGACTCCCACCCTCTCCTTGATCTGGAAGAGGAGGAGGTGGAATAAATGGAGCTGATGGTGGCATGGCCCCCTCATAATTCTAAGCGATCCATGAATATGAAGGTTCCCTCTGACCCTCTGGCACTACCGCATGATAAAGAGGATAATAATATGTGACTCTCTAGCCCTGGTGTACAGCAGTGTGAGCCTGTGTATCTCTCTCAGATCTCAGGCGCTCAACCTGTGTGTCTCTCTCTACTCTCACCTACTCCATATGTCTCTCTCTATCTGCTAGTAGAGACTCTAAAGTGGTGATCCTCGCTCTAAGCTACTCTCGCTCATTCTCACACTATGATAGTGCATCTCCATCTCGCCCTGAGCCCCTACCTGTATCTTTCTCTAAGGGCCTATCATGTGGCCTCTCCTACTGCTGATATCTTTGCCTCTGCTGCTCTTTGGTCAACAAGGGACCTGGATCCATCTGAGGAGCCACAAATATGAACCAAGTACACCTGCCACTCCCACTATTGCTAGCCACCTCTGCTATACCACCCATATCTCTACCACCACTATCATCTACATCATCATCGTCAGGACCCTATCCTCTGTCTGGGGGTGTCTGTGTCCCTCCATGTCTCCCTCAATCTCTCCCACCATCCCTCCCCATAGCTCCTTTGTCCCTCTGAGATCCTCCCCGACCTCTGACTAGTCGATCCTCTGTAGGATCATAATCCAATGGATCCTCAATCCGAGGAACCGCCTCTCCTGGATCTGTAAAACATGGCACAGGGTACTATCTGGTCTCAGCAAGATATCCCACTGAACAACTTGCATTGGCTACATCAGGCCGTAGATCCCACAACACTGCTACCATCTCTGCAATGGCTCTCTGTGCAGTCTCATAACCCAACTGTCATCCCCATAGTGGCATCTCATCCCGTATCCGCACATACACTATAAGATCCTAGCATCTACCCTATAATCGGCCATACTACCTCAACACACGGGTCACCAAAAATTGCTTAATCATGTATCTAGTATGCCCAATCAAATACCTGCTCTAGAACAAATAAGGCACCTGGCGCCTGTCAGATAACCAC
>MU226836.1:269062-359366 GCA_018584345.1 Thuja plicata | reverse complement strand
GTCACCAAAAATTGCTTAATCATGTATCTAGTATGCCCAATCAAATACCTGCTCTAGAACAAATAAGGCACCTGGCGCCTGTCAGATAACCACTCCTCACAATCAAGGTATGGTCGCCATACTACTGCAGTCATATCATCCAACACACGGTGCCAATACTCCACCTTGCCCAGATGGGGCTGCTATATCCAACCAGAGTACATATATACATAAGGTTTCTCTGCTACTTGTTGTCTATCAGCTATCGGCTATGTCACTGGAATATTCTCCTAGGCCTAGATCTGAAGAACCAGGATACCAGCAGTCATGCTTTGTGAGTAATGGTACACAATCTTGTGTAACTCTTGATACATATGGGCCAGTATGCAACTACCCCCATGCAAATCTTTGTCTCGTGACTACCATCTGCTCCAGCATATCGACCCAGCCTACCATAAATCTATGTTGTCCACGGTCTGGCATAAAGATACCTCCAATTAAACTAGCTAAATACACAGGTAGACGATCGTAATGGTCGCACATGTAATCCCATAAAATGTACTGGCGAGCAATTGTATCATCTTTAAAGAAGCATCATGCAGTGGCAATTGACGTGGCAGAAGTAGAATCAAAATGGACCTCATGTCCTATCATCAGAACTCTAAGTATCTGCGACACCTCCTCCAGTGTGACCGTCATCTCGCCAGTGGGGAGATGGAAGGTGTTGTGCTCCGGATTCCATCTCTTGGCCAGAGTAGTCAACAACCCTCGATTTACCTGAATTTCGGGTATATCTCTCAAAGCATATAAACCTACATGGGTGACTAACTCAACCTCGTCAACTGTCAATGCTCGCACTAACGCAAGAATGTGACCAGGATATGGACTACAGAAGGAGACCACCTCCAATGGAACCTGTTCATAAATCACAAATTGCACAAAAAAGCTCAAATCAGCAATTTATCTAAGGCAACTAAGCAGAAACACTATCAGCTAAGTATTTTGGTCATCAGACAGACACAAATAGGCAAAATGGGCAGCTAACAGGTTAAAACAACTGGATGCAACTCTGTTCTAACGAGGTACGATCCTCTTTACCAGATGCGATCCCTCATTTCTAGGATGTGATGGGGCATCCAGGGTGCGATCCTATTTTTTCACAGGATGCGAAACAAGATGTCGCGTGCGACCTTATTTTTACAGGGTATAAAATCTTGCAAAACATTACTACAACTACAGCATGCGATTCAAAACTCAAAAATAGGGTGCGATCCTAGATTTAGAGGAAGCGACCCAAGATTTTGGGTAACTATAGGAAGCGACATGGGATTGACAGGAAGCGATGCAAAATACGGGATGCGACGCAAAACTTAAACGGCTATAACTTGAGCAAAAATACATAAAAATGAAAACTAGAAATTTCAAAAGCTAGCTTTTCAGGTACTTATTGGAGGTGGGTAATCAGCTGGATGTTGATGTTGATGGCCAAGCTTGAAACGATGCTTCTCCATAGGGACCACCGTCTTCTCTGCAGAGCTCTCTGAATTACTAAGGTGAAAAGTGAAAATGAGTGAGTAAAAAGTACATTTTGGCCTATATGTTTTCCTTTTTGAGCTATTTAGGAGCTCTGAAACTCCTCCTGGACAATTGAAACACATTTTTTTCTCTTTCTGATCAATCAGGATTGAAATCAAACATGTCGACATTGTTCTACACAGTGCAGTAACATTTTTACGACAGCTCCTAAAAATACAAAATTGCTCCATGTATTATGAAAATGATTCACAAGCTTTACACAATAAATTTTCCAGGTTCTATATCATCAAATTGCACATTATTCATTAAATATCTTGGTCAGACATCATTTAATCAGAATCAACACTCACCTTTTAATGTGATTCACTTGGTACCCTTGTGTTTTCTCTAAACATGCCTTCATTTATTCAGTTCTTCTACTCCATTCTTTCTTGACCTAACCACTCCATGCAAGTGATACATCATTTCAATAGAGGGATTTTATTTTTCCTTCAATTTCGTTCCCAAGGGGGCATGATCACACTATCATCAAACAAATTCTTGCTCGAAACAACATTAAAAATGACTTCATTATCAAAAAACTAAAGGCATGACAGTTCCTTGACTAAGTCAGAACTGTTGGATTGAAGGCTTTGATTCTCACGAGCTAGATATCCTATGTCTACCTCTTCTTAGATTCTTATTAAGCTCTTAGCAGCTTCATACTAACCTACATTCAATCAAGTTCAGCGTTAGTATTATCAATTCAAGGACAACAACCAAGTTCATAATTGGTAACTTTAATATCTTTTCTTATTGACCTTTGTACGACAATCAAGTTCAAAGTCAATTCTATTAGTTTAGTTCAATCAAGTGCAAAACAAACTTCATCAGGCATTTCGTTTGATCATGAGCGAAATTCTCAAAAGTTTTGAAGTCAACATCAAAAACTTTCTTTGAATCAATGTATTGCTCGCACATCAATTCAAAGAGGGGCAAATGTGACCACCCTAATTTGGTTTGCTCTGACTATAGATTCTATTTTCCCTATGTGATCATACCCCCAATTATGTCAAAACAATCCTTCAAATTACTGGCATAGTTCATTCAAATCAAATTTAATCACTAATTTATATGAATTGCTTTAGCCAATCTAATCAAATCAATTCAATTCAATCAAAACATGGCTAAGGTAATTAATTAAAAGGAATTAAATAAAATCCTAATTATACCTCATCACTTGTAAAAGTCAATCCCCTAGCCTATTTAATTCAATTTGGCTATAGTCTTAATTAATTATTACAAAGCAATCAATAGCTTAAATAATTAATTAAAATATCTATTATTGAGTGAATATATTATTACATATTTCATTTTATTAATATTCCCTCTAACCTAACCGATCTCAACTACCTAACCGTGAGTTCAAACTCATCCCGACCCCTTCTCACATGCTAATTCTTCTTAATTAGATAATTAACCCCTAATTAGCTAATCCCCCCTCCACTCAGTCTCTACTATCTTCTCTAACTCCTTAATCACCTATCTTAAGCCTTAATCTTAATCCTAAGCTACCCCTAAGCTTGTCACATTCCTAATTTTGTGATTAGGAATTCAACCCTCCCCCAAAAGTCAACATTCTCAAGTTTGACCTTAAACCCTCACCCATGCCTCATAAATGAAACATTAATGCCTCTTACACATTCTCTTCCACACTCCTCATTAATGAGTCTTACACCCTCATTAATGGCTTCCCTTCTAGAGCCTTCTCCCCTTCCTCCATTTCTTCTCTAAATTGGATGGTTTTTGAGCTCAAATGGCCCTAAATTTTAATAGTTGAAAGCATCCTTATGCTGCCCATATTTGGAGAGTTGAAAGAGAAAACTTATGTTGCTCATATTTCTAGGGATTTATATTTATTTTTAGCTCTAATTTGTATTGTTATAATCTTTCATCTTGGATTTAAAGATGGACTTTTCTTGAGCATATTAGATTAGTTTCATTTGAATCTTCCATTCTAGGTTGTTTTTGTCACTGATTTATGCATAATCTGAGGCCATATTATTGCATTCTTCAAACTCTTCTTAGATAAGAAGCAATAGGTCAATTTTAGTGATTAATATCAAACCCTTGCTTTTTATGATCTTTCACTAATATAATGACTTATTGAAGTGTTGTGTCATTCTCAACAGGTGCATAAAATCACACACACAGGTGCCAGCATTCTTGAAATGATTTTTCATATTCATTGTGAAAACAAAATAGTAAAATATAATTTTATTGAGCACACTGTTCATTGCATGCAAGAATAATTACTAATGATTAAAAGAGGTTCACATAAGACATTTAGGTTCACAACCTACTTGTGATATCTTCTTTTAGCAAAGCATCATGCAATATTTCAGACAAACAAGCTTCAAAGTCAGGTCCAAAATGCACAATATGAATGGACACCTAAGATAAGGATGAGTGATAACAGAAGAAACTATAAAAATTTTGTAGACTTCTTTTTGGCACCAATGTATCATAAAATTACTGGCGCTATGTTGCCTAGATTGTTTGTGTCTTGTAGAGATTTCATTCAACTCGGAAGTCAAATACAATTGGCTGACTGGTACTTCATGAAGACTACACGGTGTTAAGGTTTAATGATTCAGTGGTAGAACCCTACAAACTTCCAATACATGTTACAGAGAGGGTATTTGCATTGGAATATGTTTGGCAAATGGAGAGCACAGATGTACTCTTTAATGGTCAGCAAAATAAAATGATATTTCCTTCCTTTCCTTTCTCATTGGGATGGTTCACATTTGACAGAAAAGGATTCAAAGTGGCAGAGGCTTTTTTTCCAATTTTCCGCTTTGTTGTTGACAGTCACTGGCAGTATGATCCACTAAACATAATTGGAACAAATCTTAGAGCGAATGGGAGCTCCACAAGAAAATGTCAACATGAGAGTATGTCATTGATAGAAATATTTTAAAAAATGGAGTCCTGGGAGGAGGTCAAAAAAGAGATGGAGAAATATGTCGCTAAAAATAATATTTCTATACAAGAATTGTCATCACAAATTATGGCATTGCACAAATAGAAAGTCAAAGTGTAGCACAGGACATCCTACAATTTCTACCAGCAAGTTACTCAACCATCTACAAACTTTATTCCAAAAAGCCTGGCGCTTCAATGTAAAGATGAATATTGGACTGCAACCAAAATGTCTGATTTTTGGGAAATGAGGAAGAATCTCAGCAAGCCAAAGATCTTTACATATCTTTATGATCTGGAGGAGGATCAAATATTTAGCGATTTGTGGAATGCAAAGCATCAAGCTAAAGCATATCAAAGTGATTGTAATATTCAAGATAATGAGGATGAGTGAGATTCTGTGAATCACACATCAACTAATGTATATTCAATAACAATTGCTACTAGAGTCGATGCGTCCACAAAATAAAAATATGGCAAAGGGGCAGAGGTTGTGGAAAAAATGATTTTTCTAGGTAGGGGTGGTCTGGGTCCCATGGGAGAAGGTGTTAGATTTGAGAAAAACAAATCCACCCAAGAACACCTGCATGCAAGACTATCACAAACTAGAAGCAAAGACAGAAGAGAAGATAGAAGAACAGAGAGCTATGGCGGCCAAAAAGCTAGAGATATGAAATCCATCTTGAAAGAAAAAAGCTTCTATTATCAACAACTGAATTACAAAATACAATCTCCTTAATGAAAAGTAAAGCGGTGAGTCCTTATAAAAGGATACCGAAACCCTAAAGGGAAAAACCCTAAAGAATACTAAGCTGCCAAAGTATAACTTAAGCATAGAGTATAATAGACTAATAATTAAATGATTTAATTATTAGCTATAGTATGACTACTCTAACACCCCCCCTTAAGTGTAACTTAGGGAGAAGCAAAATAGCTAAAGACTAAAGGATGCATGAAAACAAGATGCATGAAAGGAACTATGGGTCCCGGCAACTAGGCCTGATCAGGTACCCAAGTACAAGAAATAAACTAGATGAAAGAAACTGAGCCTCCAATCTAGGAAAAAGATGTCCCAAAGAAAGGAACAAGAATAGAGCAAGAAGCATCTCCGAAGCATGTAGCTGAAAACTCTGTCAGAAGAGACTGTTGGAACCCCCACTGAAGTGCATGACCAGGTAGAGAAGACAATGTCTGAAGAACTGATCAATCGAACCAGGAAGCAATAGAACCAATAGGTGAACCCCCCCCATAATGCTGAACCGGGAGAGGTGACAAAAACACTAAAATGCAATGCCAGAAACATCTGCAGAATGAAGAACCAGGAACACCAACAGTGCAACAGAAGTATAAACACAACATAAAGGGCGGTGTCACCGACACACAGCATGGTCTAATGTCATGGAAAGTACGCTCACTTGACAAAGGTGGATGCGCCTAAAATGGCATAATCATCATAACTCCCCATGGCACTTTATAACAGAGTGCAAGTATAAAAACTATATAAGGTGTACAAGATCCCAGATATATAGAAGTAGGCACTTTATCTTAGTGCGTTTACAGAACAAAGATGCAACAGTGGAGAAGCATACAAGCTCAAAAGTCAAAAAGAAGAGTGAGCTAGAATATCAGAAGAAGAGATCCCAGGACCTGTAGACCCCAAGCAATCTGCCAGAGTGCAAAAAACTGCCAAACTCAGAGGAGAGATAACTGGGAGTAGAATCTGGAAAAAATACCCCTGCAACTGCATAGTTTACTGAACCAGCTTTCTGACGATATCTGGTTTGCCAAAAATAGAGTCCGGATGAGCCAGATATGATTCCCGGAAGGCAAAAACAAACATTGGACTTCAACAGAAAAAACATTGTCAAAATGGAAGAACCCAAAACTGTAATTACCATCATCGAAAAGTGCTCGGAAAGAGATTTCTGATGGTATATGGAAGTCAGAAAAAGACCCCCGGATGCTCAAGATAGAGCGAAAACAGTCCCGGGGGGTCAGAAAGGCTTCAAGAAAAAAAATTTAAGCCCCTAAGGCTAGAAAAAAGTGGGCCCCTGGGTGCATGGCGCGCGCAGGGGGCGAGGCCGCAGCCTCTGGTCATTCATATGACCAGCCGCCTAACAAAAAAACCTGCGAAGGCTAAATAAAACCACGCCACCAGCGAAGCGGTTACCGCCGACGGAGCGGCGCAGAGGAGCTGGCGGGGCGGCGCAGGGGAGCTAGCGGTGGCCGTCGGGGCCGGCGGGGCGGTGACCGCGGAGGCCGCAGAGGGCGGCGAGCGGCAGAGGCTGGTGGCAGGGGCTGGAAGTGCACTGGGAGAGGCGGGCAGAGACCGGCGGGGGCCGCTGAGGGGCCGCGGAGCAGCGAAGCGCCTAGGGAGGCGAAGCGGCTAAGGGCCGGGTGGTGCAGGGCGGCGCGGTCCGCGCGCTGGCCGGGCCGTGGAGGAGCGGCAGCGGTAGCGCGGCTGCACATTTTTAAAATGCAAAGCCCGCGCTAGAAATATCACCAAAAACCTTTAAAATTTGGTTTTTTTTAATCTTTTTTTCTCGGTTTTTGTGCCCGTACGGCACTGAAAACCAAACAAAAAATTTCTCAGAGTCTAGTAGTCTAAAATAGACAAATTTTATGTTATTTCTAGGGTTTTGGGGTGCTCTGAGCTCAATGGCAATGTCTGTTTGAGCCCAAAGTGACCATAACCAAAGCCTGCCCCTGAAATACAACAAAAAACACTGAAAAAACTCTGAAACCCTCTGTGACTGAAATGCTTCAACAAAACACAAATAGCCAGCTGCAAAATGGCTCTGATACCATGTTAGATGTGAGAAAAAAAAATCCACCCAAGAACACCTGCATGCAAGACTATCACAAACTAGAAGCAAAGACAGAAGAGAAGACAGAAGAACAGAGAGCTATGGCGGCCAAAAAGCCAGAGACATGAAATCCATGTTGAAAGAAAAAATCTTCTATTATCAACAACTGAATTACAAAATACAATCTCCTTAATGAAAAGTAAAGTGGTGAGTCCTTATAAAAGGATACCAAAACCCTAAAGAATACTAAACTGCCTAAGTATAACTTAAGCATAGAGTATAATAGACTAATAATTGAATGATTTAATTATTAGCTATAGTATGACTACTCTAACAGAAGGGCATTGGTATCCAATTTCCACACCCGCTCCACCAAAATATGGTGAGACACCAATAATTGGAGGTTCATCAAAAAAAGGTTCTACTCAGTCTCATACCCTTGCACCTTCATTTGTTCTAGCTTCAAATCCAGTTCCACCTTTGCCAAGCACTCAGATTCAATCTGAATCAAGTGCCACTCCCACTAGTGGCATGGGTAGTACTATTGGTCTGAAAAGAACAATGACATTAGCACTGGACATGAAATTGGTTGATCCCAAAGATCAAGGCAGTGTAAAGAATCAAAATGTTATGAGAAGTACAACAATGCCAATGTGTCTATGACTGTGAGTCCAACAATTGCCACACCTTCAGGACAAAACCCTTTGAATAGTCCAATAACTCCACTTGTAATGGGTCAAGGTGTTACTATTACTAATCCTCATGGTGAAATTATTATAACCACGGGTGGAAGCTTGTACATTGCTGCAAGTTCTATTTCACCTTTCAAACATTTAATTATATCAGAAAACCCTGATTTTCATTTCAATCATTTTGTAACAAAATTTGAACAAACAAACAATATGAATAAACTAAATAGTAAGACATTGAAGAGGGATGCAGTTGTTGTAGCTCGTGATGCACAACCTACGTTGAATAGGTTATTTCCCACATAAGACCCAAATAAAGAAATGATGGATTTCATGGTTGTTATGCCCCCAGCTAGAGATAAAAATCCACCAGAGAGTCCAATAGATCCATCTGAATTTCAAGTTAGCACCCTCCAAATGGATTTATTCAAAATTAAAAATGTGGACAAGATAAATGTGTCAAAAATGACCAACCAAGTGGTCTACAGTTCAGTGATGAAGTTGGAGAGAGAGAATGGAAAGCTTCAGGGCAAAATAGAAAAGTTAAAGGCAAACCTGGCAAATGAAAAGGTAAAGGAGAAATCAGCAGATAACAGGTGCAACGAAATACTAAAAAGGATAAAAAAATTCATCCTCTAAATAAGAAATTGGGTAGCAAGAACATATGGAGGCAAAACTGAAAATTGTGAGGGAAAAATTGGAAGAGAGCAATAAAGAACTTGAGAATGAAAAATCCTCTCCATTAATGATGTTTTAACTAGGGGAATATAAGCAGTTATAAGTTTTCTTTGATTGCTTCTCAATTGATAGTTGTTATGTCTTCCGAGTTATTCCATGATGTCTGCGCAAAGACAAAGAGTCGCAAGGACAGGGGGTATAACATTTTCTTGGATTTCTACGTATGGTGATTGTTCCAAATGATCCTATAAATTTCACCTAACTTGGATGTTTATGGTAAGAGTTGCCAACATGAGTGGATAGCCACATATATCTCGATCTTTGTTATGTGTAAACTACGGTGAGGTTGAAACAATTTCAAGAGTTTCAGATTCAGACAAGCGAGACCCACACTGTTACAAAAGTGTGGAGAGTAAGGCACAAGTAAACAATATCTTAAAAAAAGAATCGAAGGATGAGAGGGTAAAAGCAAAACAATGGGAAGAGAAAGCAAAATAGTGGGAAGAGAAAGCAGATAAAATTAAAAAATAGAGTGAACACCAGTTGTCACAATTAAGAGAAGAGCTAAAGAAGGCAAATAATACAATTAAAACTTACGAAAATAGCTTGATTGACCAAATGAAAGATACAGTCAAGAAAATAAAAAGAGACCTTTGGGGGAAAATAAAGGTGACTGGTGATAGGTTGTTTGATTGGTTTGAATTGAATGAAAGTCTTAGAGATGTTTTTGGGAAGCTCAAAGAGTACATTGAGAAGAACAAAAAAAAAATTTAGACAAAGAAAACTGCAAAATAGATTTTGCATCAAATCAACACAACCAGTGACAGGCATTTGGCAAGCAAGGGTATTCATGACCACATTCATGCATCAATTAAAACAAAATTTGTCTTTCAAAAATGTCAGAAACTAAAGGAAGTAAGGGAACTCTTGCCTTATTTGAGAGAAAGCTCACCAAGATGAATCAAACAACAACTTAAATGATAGGTCATGGTTTGCCGAGTCTTGCTCCTAGTAAATCATTAACAAATTTTGTTGGAAGAGAAGCTTAAAAAAAAGGTTGGAGGACACAATGAGGACTGATTTAGGCAAGCTTCCTCAGGACACAACTCATGAAGGCATTGCAAAGTGCATCAAACCATTGACAAATTTGAATGTAGTATTAGAAGGATCATTGCTTTCAAGTGACTCTAACAAGTATGAATGGCTGACGAGGTTGCAAGTCATTTACAATAACTTGAAAAATTTTAACCTTCCAAATGATGCAGAATGGAGCATACTAAACAAACTGGCAGATTCATCTCATCAAAAATAGTATGCGAAAGTACTTTCAATTTCAATCATCTCTATATTATTTATCTATTGACTTGAATTGAATTAAAAGTAACAATTTTGAACTTTGTCTTTTTAACATTATCATTGTAGCAAATGCTATAATGTTATTGCTAATTTACTAAATCGGCCTATCAAATGCAGAAATGTACAGTTGTAGAGATGTTGTACTGGTCTTGACTCTTATTGATTTTGATTTTGAGACTTCACATTAGGCTAATCGACCTAAAGCTATTGTTGCTCCCTTGTTTCTATAAAAGGGAATTCAGGGTCATTTGCAAAGGGTAAAGAAATTGGGTATTGACTCTTGAGTCATAATTCATTGTCAATTCACTTTTGCAAATAGAGTCGCACAGAGTTGTGTTCTTACTACTATTAATGAATGAATTGTTACATTGTGTCATATTTGTAAATAAATTAATGAGAATCACTATTTCTAAGAATTGTATCATGTGAGCTGAATAATGCAAATGAAAACCATTATTAATTGTAGAATTCATGACATTATCAACCACATTCATGTTTTTGACATTGGAATATGATATTATGCATGATTGATGATGAGATACAGAAACTGACAGTAGACTACAAAAAAAAATTTAATAAATACCTAGGACCCGCTACTTATACAAAGGTTCAAGTTTCCACATCATATCATTATTAGGATCCTCAGATTCATCGCCATCAACTTCATAGCTTCCTTGATTCTTCGATATGTTTTCTTCACTCTGCATACCTCCGCTTAACTCAAGTTCACCGCTAGCATTACCAGTACCAGTACATAAGTCAATAACAGTCACATCATTGTCTCTGGCACTCCCACTTTGGTTTGAAATGTTTCCCAGTCCTCTTCTCTGACATTTCTTCCTCCACAAATTCAGTGCCTTGTCGTAAGGAAAAGTATGGACTTCATACCTGGATGTATAGAGCCTCAAGCAATTTTCCAAATTATTGTCTAGTTTGTTTCTTAGATTTGACTTTAGGAACCCCAAAGAACTGAAAACTCTCTCATCCTCCACTGACCCCAATATCATGGTCAGACATAAATCAGAAAACTTGAAAAATTATGATATTGAATCAATCAACATTTGGCTCTCAGCTAGATATTTCCAAATCCTTTTTGTCAATCCATCTTCGTGGGGGTTCCGCATAATATTATATTGTTCTATCATTGTCTATGAAAAATGGCCCGATTGATCTCTCAAACGAGATTCATCTAAAATTTCATTTAGAGTTACTCCATTTAACTCTTTAGTTTTGCAAAAATGATCTATCAAAGTTAGTAGCTTAGTTCGATAATCGTTCGAATTGTTGATACTCCAATATCGAGGAAATGCAATAGCCATGGATTCAAGTAGTTTGACTGGAGGGAATCTTGTTCTAATCTATGAGGAAAGATCATAGGAAATGCGCTTCACATAAGCAGTTACAGACTCAACGATCTTGGTAAAGTCTTCCCTTTTAACACTTGATATTTGCTTCTTGTGGTTCCTTCTTGGTACCTGGAACTCGACCCTGGCATAGTAGTACATTGGTATCTCAACTCCACGTACTTCTGCACATAACTCCCCATTTGCACCGATCTTTAAAAAGTTGTCATGATTATCCAAATCTATGATTTTCAGCTAGCTGGCAAATTTTACATCATCACACGATTGATAGAGATTATCGAGCATCATGCATGTCAATTTATGAAGCTCATCATATTCTACAATATACATTGCTCTTTGTTGGGCCTTTTTCATTATATTTCTCATTTCCTCCAGCAGGGGGAGAAGACCTGCTAACGTTAAAAGTGTCTCTACATTACTTAACCTTCGCAGCAGCTCAGGAAATTCGGGTAGCCCTACTTCTTCATGACTTGAGTTCATTAGACCAAGCAACGATTGATATTCTGAAAACACTCGATGCGTTGGTCCATCCAAAGAGATCCATCTAGTATCATTATCCTTCAGAAGCTTGTTCCCGTCAGTTAGTCCTTTGGAAAAGTGTTGAAATTCCCTCAATGGTTTCGAACTTCGACAGAAGTATTGGTAGAGCTCTTTGATTAAAACTTTAATTTTTTGTACTGGAGCATGCTTGCTGACAACTCCAAAATCTAGATTCATTTTGTGGGCCATGTAGTGAATGGGAGTAACATAGAGTGCACAAGAAGATTGTATCTTTGTGCAAAGACCGCCCTTGTGGCCTTGCATTACTGAAGCTCTATCCTCTCCAACACACACCAATTTATTGGTAATCGTCATGTCATCTACACCTCCATATTCAATTAGAGAATTCTTTACTAGTTCAAATAAATTTTCAGTTGTTGCATTATCCTTCATTTTATTAACAGTTAGTAGATGAGGTTGGCAGAAAAAATTGTGTATAGTATAAACATGCATGCATACCCACGAAGTATTATCTATTCTTGTAACCTCATCTAAAGACAATGCAATAAAATTGACTCTTTGATTTTTGCCTTTAGATCCTCTTTTTCAACCTCGGCAAGACAACTTGCCCATTCCCATCCACTATTTACTAACCAGTGACTGTTAGGATAGTTACAAACTTTCAGAAAGTGTAATAAAGCACTCAATGATGGGTATTCTTTCATAGGACGCCCTCTGCTCAAAATATTAAAGACAACACTTAACTGAACAACTTTTCCCATTAGTTCTGCTTCTAATGCTTTTCCAAAACAAGCTTCAATAGAGCCTTTAACTTGAGCAGGCTTCGTCTGTATATTCTGCTGAAATTCATATAATTCTACATTCTTAACATGTAAAGATTCATCCTTTGTTTTCCATCTTATCACTGATTTTTCAACTCCATCTATGGTTTTATTTTCGTAAACTTTACCCATATGCTTCTCTATGGTGTCGATTTTTAACTGCAACCTCTTTTCCTTCTTATTTGTCTTGCTGCAAATCTTACATCTATATTCTACCGAAGGCTAACCTTCAATTGGATTGTCCACTGGTTCAATGAATGGATACTTTGACACCCATTCTATTTGAAAATTCCTCGACAACTCCCACTTCCGATCATTTTTTGATTCTCTATCCTTTTTTGAATTCTCTTTTCTTTTCTTTTTCCCTGCACCATCATCATCTCTGACATTCTTAGTCTCATCCAAGTTGATTATATCATTATGGATACTCTGGGTATTTAACTTAAAAATGTTCTTCAAGTTCATCGTGATCTGAGATATCAGGTTCGCCTACTTCTTCAATATGTCGTGTAGTTTCAGGTTGTGAATCTTCAAAATCTACTTGTGATGAAGCAGCTTCCCGATTTTGGACAGAAACATTTCCAACACCATGAAAAAAGTACAATGATAAGGTTATGCATTTTGTTGGCCTCTTTGTCTTCTCTTTCCCCACTTGCAGGAGCCTTACCCTTATTCTTGTTCGACATCTCCATTCTCCAACGGCTTCCACTGCAAAAAAAAATGTTAAATTGTTGAAGTGACAATAGACTATAATATATATAAATATGATCATGGATTCCCTGGCCCTAAAATCATGTCTGAGGTCTCCCTAGTCACCATTATTCACTAACTGGTTACCACTAAATAATAAAGAACTCAAAATTACAAAGTCGCAAAATAAGTATCACTTACCTTTGCCTCAAATTAAATTGCGGTCACGACTCACCAATGCAGTATTTAGTTGCACTCAACAGTCTAAAACTACTAAAGTACTCATACTCATCTGAAACTTTGATATTGATCAAAAAATTTCATACTATCCTTATTTGGCGAATTCGGCGGGAGGTATTAGGTCAAGGTATACAAATTTGGTGAAGCCCGTGTAATTATAACACATCTTTTGTTATTTCTGAGGTTATTATGGGTCGTCCAATACCTTCGTATGATTAATAAAGTTAGCGATTTTGGGTTGGTTTGAGACATGCGTCTACAAAATGCCAGGCGAATTTGGGGCCGCCTATAAATATATATGTATAAAACTATTAGCGAATATAGGTCATCCATTTGGGGTCGCTTAGAAATTATAGGCTAATTTTTTAAATTTACGGGGACCAAAAATTATATTCCATTAGAAATAATGTGTAAGAAAGGTAGAAAATTAAATTAAGCGATGCGTGATGGGCCTGGGCATTGGACCCAATATTAATAATTGTCGAGCGGTAGGGTCAATATAATGTACGAAAAAAATTTGCCAATTCCCCGCTCGCCAACATACGACATTCGCCAATTGGTGAATAATCGCCACTAAATTTTTTGTTGAACCTATTGTAAATGAATCATAAGTCCTACATCAATTGATATCTCAAAACATAAACACTCAATACAAAGGTAAAAACATGCATCAATAGCTCTCAAAACTAATAACCATAGTTGAAATAGCACCCACAACAAGTGCTAACACATCCAACTATCCATACCTCCAAGGTATATAAAAAATATCAAGTAAATCCCATAACATCAACATATACAACCTGCAACATGTAACTACAATCTCCAAGTGAAATACCTACCACATACACACCAAGAAGCTCCCATTGCATATTTAATGTCAAATTTCAAATGTGTCCATTAACAACATCACATAGAAGTGTAACCATAAACTTGTAGTATCAAGAACATCCACAATGATCCACACAGGCAACCCACATAGCTACAACTCCAATAATAGATCGTCATCCCCCTGTGATATGAATATGAAACTCATTGTAGTGTCACTCCAACTTTGTCTCTATAAGAAGGTAATTCAACTCTAGACCCTAGCTTGGATGTACAAAGAGGTAAGCATGACTGATATATTTATGTATTAGTGTAAACCTAATTCTTATTTTATGATTGGAGAATCGATGTTATGATGTGTTAAAATTTAGATGATATATGGTCATTTGATACTCATAGAGGATAACTGGATTAGAGGACATGTTAGCTTAGACATAACATGATACATTGATTATTTAATGGATTAGTGGTGAGTGTATATGCATGATGTGTTTGTCAATATTTTCCATGATATTTCATGAAAATGGTTATTTACATACTTATGAGTTACTAATGCACTAGCTCATGTATTCTCTGATGTCTTGATTATTATTATGCTTATGTTATTGGTTATGGTTGATCTTGTTTGATGTGCTTGTACAAAGAGGGACAAAGTAGTAGTTACTCATTAGTTAATCATATGGCCAACTAATTCCCTTAGCCACAATTGCCATTTCAAGTTCGGGCGACAATTGCCACATTGTTTATTTTGGGTAGCCAGTTACCAGGTGGTAACAACTGGTTGTCATGCTTTGTAATGGCCTGCCAAGGAATCCTGGGAACATGAGATCAAATATGCACTAAACCATTTTTTTGAAAGGAAAGATATAACATCAGTACATAAGTGCAACCATTATCATAATGCATAAGCAAAGGTATAAACAAAACGAAAGAAAGCCATGATCATAGCTTTGATCATGCACAAGAAGAAGACTTCAATCACTTCCAAGGGTTCTTAGACAACCCCAAACATAAACAAGAATCGTAATGCCCCACCAAGGAGCCCTTGGAAACATATGCACTTAACAAAAATATTTTGAAACATAAAGATATAACATCAACTACAAATGTGTTAACAACCAATAAGAATAAGAAATGATAATTAACAACGATCCTCAAATGATCATGCACAAGCGAAAGAGTAAAAATCACTACCAAAGGTTCCATGGAAACACCACACACATAGCAAGAACGGAAAGACACATTCAAGTCACCTCGTGAGGTCCGAAACACATCCACAAATTTCACGGGATAAGACCAGACCATCGTCAATGGTCACCAATCGAGGAGAGAAGTTTGTCCTCAATATAATTTAATTACAAGATTAATTTTAAGCCCAATATAAGAAAAGTGACTATAATTATATCATGTAGAATCAGAAGACCAGGTGTGAATACTTGAAAAGCATCTCGGGGATAAAGGGTATCCAAATACAAAATTACATTTTTGATAGACCCTCGGGAAGTGCCCACTATCTTGGATGCACTAAAATGATTGTGCTAAAACATGGGACATATGCACTACTCTGTCTCATATGCGCAATATTAGTTTTTGTATGTGCTAATCTACACCTCATATGCACTAAATAGCTTAACTACACTAAAAATACACTTTTTTTAGATGTGTTAAAACATTTCTTTTTTAGATGCACTAAAAGAATGCTCAAATGTGCTAATAATGATCATTTATGCTAAAATAATGATCTTATACACTAAACTACCTACAAACGGCCATGATGAAATAGAACTACTCAGAACTAGGTTTTCTCAATATGATAATAGGGTAGGATTGTTGACGCCCACATACAACTTAAATACAAGGCTTGATCCACACCAGGGAGTATCAGATACTATAAATCAAGGACATGTTAACATGATTACATGAATAAAATCATAGAAACACTTACATTAACTGAAAGATAGAAATGAGAGTGAATAAGTAAGAGAGTACATTTGTGAGGAATTGTAGTATCATGAAGGATATAATAATATAATCTTGGACCTATTGAATACATATACATTGGTCCCCAACAGTGGCTTGTCACACTACTCGACCTTGTGGCACCCTCAGGTCCACCCTAGCATGCCCATGCAGGTAATCATATGACCTAAACAACAATGCAATCTCACACACATAAGGATAACTACAGTCTCACTAACTCCAACCAAGGCATGCACAACCAAACCATAAGGAAGGTGATGAGATACAACAAATGCATCAATCAAGGAAGGGTAAGGTCAAGGCACAACCATTGGAAGGTATCAAAGGCAATATAAAATTACTAAAACATCAATACATCAATCACTCAAGAGCAATGCCATACAAGTGGCAAACTAGAAAAGGCCACCACAATACCCTCATTCTTGCCAGTCCCATCACTACATGGGTGGCATGCATATAATCAATACCCAACGCTTCCTGATGGGCAAGCAAGAAAGTCATTAAAATAGTAAGACCAGATCGCTACATGTGTGGGCTTACACACATACACAATATAGTAAGACCATACTCTACATGTACGGGCATGTTGTATACCAAGACCTACCATACATGGCAAGGTTACAAAACACACTCACAGTGATTTTCCATGCTATCTTATCCCATTGACGTCATCCACGCAAAGAAAATATCAAATTTAGCAATCCATACAAGGATGAACCTAGTTTGATCGACAATCAAAATTCCCTATATCAAATCCATCATTCCACATAATATCCACTCATGAAATCCACAAAAATATCTCTTTTTCCAAATCATAAAAATGACATAGTCCAAACACAATTCCACCATTGAAGGTCGTCGAGAAAACTCAAATTTTCAAACTTCAAGAATGCAAATTGCAAGAGAACCCATTGGTTCTTCATTAACCAACACTCCAAAAATGCACTAAAATCCAAGTTTCACCCAACCATGCAAATTTGGACAGCATATCCCCATAAAAATCCTCTTTTCCACAAGTCATTCACACAGATTCAAATAAGCAATGAAAGACATTTTTGAATCCACAAGAATGCCTAATATTCATCAAATAGCCATTTACAAATAATAGAAAGCAATTAAAATAGAAAACAAGCAGGGGATCAAAGATTCTACCTCAAACTTGTTGAAAACGTCCAATAAAAAGGAGAAATTCGCACACACCAAGAGAAGGGATGAAATTTAGCCCACAGGTAAAAATCCCTCCAACAAATCCTTTAAGCAAGTGCCCACAAAAAGCTTCCCAAGTAATCACTCCCAACAATCAAAACAAGTTTCCAGCCATAGCCATTAATCTCTCTTTTTCTTAAAAGTCACTTTTTGGAGCATAAACCAAAATAAATTAAATTAAAAATAAATTGAAGCTTCAAAACATTTTAATCATTATCAAACATCCCCAAATGTTCCAATAAAAACTATTTAAATTCCATTAATTTACTATATATTTATACCACATATTTGTTAGCAACTCCATTTTAGCATAACAATATTTAAATCTACCTTTATAAGTTACATTGATCAAACAAGAAGACTATAGAGACTAGACCATGCACTTCTCAAAGATGAAATACTATGACTAAACCCAATACAATTAAATTCTCTTTTAAAGGTTCGTTGACTATGGCAATTGTGCCCAAAACATTAATCAACAAAACTTAACACATAAGCACAACCACTTATTAATACTATTGTTGAAGTATATATATATGTGTGTGTGTGTGGGGGGGGGGGGCAAGGTTTTTTTTTGGAAAATGAGTTGCATGTTCTTATTTTAATTTTTTAATTTTTTTAAAAAACTTATGTTCTTATGTCAATGAGCGCTATTTTAGGAAAGAAATGAATAAAATTTCTCTTTTAAAAAAAGAAACAAAAAACTTTTGTTTTCAACCATATTTGTAGGGAGACGTCCATGTTTTTAATTAATTTTTGCTTGGGCCTATGCGCCAATTTTAGAGGGGCCAATCTTTGTTTTATTTTTATTTCTAAATCATAGGATGAATTGTTATATTATTTATTTTTATATTTGTTTTGGTTGATTTTTAATTTTATTTTGTTTTTAAAAAATATTATTTTCCCTTTGATGGCCTTAAATGGGATTTAGTTTGTGTTGAGTTTTTTTTTTTTAAGTAATTGTTTTATTTATAAAAAGGATTAGTGGATTGTATTGTATATATTTTAATAATTTTTTAATTGAAATTAATATATAGATATAATTTAGTAAGTAGTTATATTTAAGTTTAGTTTGTATTTATTTAGATATAATTTATTATGTACTTAATTTAGTTATAGTTAATACATTTGTAATTAAATTTTATTTGTTTTATTAAAAATTAATGAAATGTTTATATTAATTATAGGATAAAAATATTATTAGTATTGAGTGTATAAATGTTTTATTATTAGATTATGGTAATAGATATGTAAGTAAATTTATAGTTGAGATTATATCTATAATTTATAATTAACTTAAGTGAATACTCTTCTTTGTAATTATACATTAAAATTTAATTGATATAATCAAACTTAATGTTGTAATTCAGTGTCGTGTAAGTGGTAGTGTATTTAGTTTAATGTTATTTAAGTGGATAGTTTATGTGATTATTAAGTCCTTGGTGATAATCCTTTGTTCAACCTATGTGATCGGATTTGATAATATATTAAATATGCGACATGTGTTCTTTATGTAAAGTTATTTTGTTTGTGAATAATTATCGATCACGGGTAGTGTAAAGCCCTAGGTAAGGGTTGTCGTACCAAAAGATGAGTTCATTTACACTTTCTTGTGCACTTCATCATATGAGAGTTGTATTGTTATGATCACCATTTGCGACCTTGACTTCAAATTTGTTTTCATACGGTAATTTTTTCATGCTTTAGAATAGCATTGTAATTGTCATGGATATAAGAGTGTCAGATTGTTCCTAGTATGAGAAGGAACCTGAATGAGTTTTATTTGATCATTGGTGATGCTTTTCTATTCAAAATTCTAGGGGAGGTTAACTACGTGCAGCTTAGGGGAGTGGCTTACAATAAGGGTTCGGGGCCCAAAGTGGCCAGTCTATGGTAACCTGTCATAAGTTGTTAAATAAGTGATAACTTAATTATAAATTTGGGAATAACATCAAAATAAGATTAATTATGGATGCTTCGCCCATGCCTTGAGTGCTTGTATAGGCTAAGGATGGGAATGGGATGATGCATGTACGTCCATGGGTCTTTCTTGAGGGTCTAGGGTCCAAAGTGACCAGTCCAAGGTAACTCAAGTAGATGACCATGTGATGACACTCTCACTACATGTAGCCTAGGTCTCCTATGTGGATTTTGTGTGTGCCTATGGTGTCTTTTTTCTCTATCCCCCATCGTCCTATCTTCAGATCTAAACGTCGGAACACTTGCCCCATGAACCGTTGGTTCGATGATGATTTTAAAGCTTTCCACCGCAGATTACGTTCGGCCTTTGAGTCTCTCCCTTCAGATTATGTTGATCTCCATTACTCCTACCACCGGTTTCTTCACGCAAAGAAACATTCTTTCATTGCTTCACGGTGAAGAGCCTTGTGTAACACACTTACTCAGGATCCTAAGCTCTTTTGGCGTACCTTATTCCCGTGGCACCCCCCTCCGCCCTCAACCATCGACCTTTCCTCCCTCATCTCCCACACCTCCACTCTCTATGACATCTCGGGCCAGCCATCTCTCCACCTCATCCCACCCCCTCACTGCCATATTTTCACCGCATCTAGCATTTACGAGGCTGTCAGATCTATGAGATGCAATAGAGCGGCCGACGAGGATTGTTTTCAGGCGGAGCTCCTCAAGCTCGGTATCACGGTACTAGGCTCTTATCTTCCCACACTCTTTAATAGAGTGGTTTGCATCGGTTTCCCTGAGGCTTGGTCGAGGCATGTGATCCATCTGATCCACAAGACTGGATCAATATCGAACCCCGACAACTATAGAACCATCATGATTGGGCATACATTTTCCAAAATCTATGCCACGACATTGAACACTATCCTTTCTTCACGGCTTGATAGGTTAGACTGTAGGACTAGAGGTCAAGCCAGTTTCCGTGTAGATTACCAGACCATGGACCACATCTTGACACTACGAGTGATCATTAAGGAGGCTTGCTATCGCTCTACAAAAGTCTATTGTTGCTTCATCGACTTTCATAAGGCGTTTGATTTCGTCCCTCGGGTGGCCCTTTTTCAGAGACTTAGAGACATTGGGATATCTGAGATTCTTTTGACTGCTATTATGAGACTTTACGAGTGTGTTGAGGGTAGATTCAGGACCCTAGAGGGCTTCTCAGATCCTATTCATAGCACGATTGGGGTGAAACAGGGATGCCCTCTTTCCCCCACCTTATTTGGCATCTACATTGACGACCTCAAGGGTTTCATCAGAGACTCGTCTCTCCCATGTGATGGCTACTATTTACACCAGGTCTTAGTCTCCATTTTTCTTTTTGCTGATGACGTGATTCTCTTAGCCTCCTCACCTGAGGATCTCCAGAGAATTCTTGATATCTTGGCATCCTTTTGTGACTTGAGACAGCTCGTGGTTAATCTGGGGAAGACACGGGTCATGGTCTTCAACTGCTTAAAGACATCATATTTACACTTCTACTTCCAGGGACAGGAGATCGAGATTGCCTCCGCATACACATACCTCGTGGTTAAGTTTTTCGGTCCTCACTTTAGTTTGAGACCTGCTATTCAGCCCATGATCAACAAAGGGATGGGTTCCCTCGCCCTGATTGAGAGACAGTTCTTTAGACACCACTTTTAGGACACCTCGTCCAAGTTATCCCTCCTGGATTCTCTGGTTAGGCCTTCTGTACTCTATGGCTCTGTTGTTTGGGGACCATCTCTCCTTGATTCCGACTGGGCCTCTATTGAGCGCATACAGACTCTCCTCCTTCGGCGTATCATTAGATGTCATCGTACCACCTCCCACAACATCATCCTGGCTGAGTTCAGGGCTCGTCCCTTTAGGTTGGGATCCATCTTCAACCTAGTTTGGTTTCTTCACTGCCTATGTTGCTTCACAGACTCTTCGGATGGCCGGAGTAGATACTCTTACCTCTCATATTGCTCTTCTATTGAGCTGGCTAGATCTGACACCTCCTCTAGAGCTCGTTGCTGGTATGCTCAGGCCACTTCCCTTTTGGGTTCCATCGAGATTGATATTGATCGTCTACCCCCCTTTCAGTTTTCTTTGGACGCTCCGGCTCATCTTCTCCCCTCTAGACAGGAGTTGAATGAGCATGTCAGACTTGACATCTACAAGCAGTACATCATCTCGACCTAGACAAACCCTAGTGGGGGTTTACGTCCGAGGATGGCTTTTTATGCTGAGCACTTCTTACACATCCAAGATGGGATCATCGTTCGACCCAGATATTTATCACAGCGTTGGTGCCATGCTCTCCGGATCGCACTGGGATCTTTTAGAGTCGGCTCTCACCGCCTGCAAGCACAGACTGATCATCACATTGACAGAGAGGATCGTATTTGCAGTTTATGCACATTGTCTGAGATTGAGACCGAGGCACATTTCATTTTTTTCTGCCCTATATACTATGAGATCAGAGGGAGATTCTATTGCTTATTCAGAGATTGTAGCTCCTTGACTTCCTTCTTTTGCTACTCTAACCAGAGGTGTCTGGCACTCTATTTATGGGAGACGGTTCAGCTCCATGACCATACCCTACAACTTTTATTTCCCCAGAAGCTGGTCACCGAGAAGCTCATTACGGATTTCTTCTCACCCTCACCCCTGGCTTGGGGTGTGAAGTGGCCCTCATGTGCCTCCACCATCGGTCACTCTAGATCTGTGAGACCTTGACGTGTTTCTACTCATCAGCGACAGACCACCAGCAGATCACGACGATGACTCCATACCCTTATTCTTTCGAGTCACTATCCTTCTGTGTTGGATTTCTTTCCGCTCGGGAAGGACCCCTAGTCCTTGCCCTAGTGGTTCTTTGTTCTCTGCTTCTTCTTATTTGGTTCCTTGTTCTTTTTGTTGTTCCCCCGACCACTGTTTGGTGGTCCGCTGGTTTCTTTCTTTTTGGTTGTTTGTTTCCTATCCCATAGACTGTTGTTGGTCTTCCATTGGACATTAATAAATTTATCTTATCTTATCTCTATCATTATTTTTTGTAAACCCCTATGTTGACCTATCTCCTAGGTTTCCTATGAGTGTTTTGGTGCCTTTGGTAGTGTGCCTAGGTTTTCCTATTTGATAACCATGTAACCTTTGCAACCAGTGTATCTTTGCATTAGCATTTCTTTCTTTTGATTATTTGTTTGAGTGGGGTTTGGTGTTTATCTCCTCAGCACGGTGGGGTGGACCTATGGGTTCCACGTGATGTTCATGTTCTTATACTTGGACGATTCTACATGTTGCTACCATGTTCATTATTTGGAGACTTGCTTATGGTTATCATGAGATGTTTATCATGTATTCAATCATGTATTGATTTAAGACATCCATTTAGGAGATGTATATGTACTTGTAATTGTAATTGTGACTTGATTCATTATTGTGTTCCCTGCGACATGGGCAGTGGAACATGTATTATTGTTTGTACCATGATGTATTATTTTGTATCATATGGATTATATCCTTGCTTACATTAATATGATGTATGTGTCTTGATTCTTTTTATGCAATATGTATGTTAGTTTACTTTATGATTGATGTTGTTGGTTAATACTTCAATTTGGGTTTTAAAATGAACATAAGATATATTATGTGATGATGTTATGGTTGAACTTAGTAGTTTAGTTAATGTTGTTTAAGTAAGTCTACATCATAAAACCCTTGGGATTTTTAACTGTGTATATATACTTAAGTGTATGTTTTATCTTATGGTGTTCGTGCTTCCACATTTGTATTGTTTAAATATCTAAAAAGAAATTGTCTCATCAACTTAGTGACTTGTTTAGGTTAATTTATCTTGGGTTCCAGGGCGGGGTGTTACATGATGTTATGGATATTTATGGTTTTACATGCATGAAATATTTTTTTAAAACAATATCAATTCATGCGCCTTACATCACAACAACACGACAAAAACATGACAATCAATACCTGATCATACACATGCAGAAGTTTACATCACCACCAAGGGTTCCATGAAAACCATAGACAACCATAGAACTGGAGGCTCATGATCCCCGATACACCTTGCGAGACCTTAATCAATCATCCTTTGAGATTTTCATGACTAGACCAGACAATCAACTATAGGTACAGGTTGAGGAGACTAGGCCCACTTTTTAAACCAACTAGACTAGGTTCAGTAAAATGCACCAAAAGGAATGTGAATAAAACATGAGCCATCATGAGATGTAAATATGTCAACACCCACTAAAATAAAGAGTATCCAAAACCCTAACCATCTAGAGCACAAACCCGAGGTAACATCATTATGTTATGAATGTGCAAGACTGGATAAAACATATGCTCAATGAAATTGCATGAATGCGTAGAAGGATTGCACATATGCGCAATAGGATTGCGCATCCTACTGTGCATATGCACAAGAATTCAAGAGATATGCATCGAAGCAATCTAGGCATGAAAATTTTCATTAAATCTTACTTTGAGTACCACGAAAGGTTAAAAATAGACCTTGTCTACACTAGGAAGGATTGGAAACTCATCATAAAGGTGAACCACACTCAAATTAAAGCATCAATTACAATACAAATCCAATTACAATTATAATTATATTTATAATATCCAATTGAGTTACTTAATTACAAGTACATTGCAAAAAATAAGAAGTTTGACCAAATTACATCATGAACTCATGAAGAAGGTATGAAAATAATTTGTGACCGCTCGATACCTGTACACTGGTCTCCAATGGTGGTTGGTTACGTTACCCAACCACAAGATACCTCAAGCCCTCCCCACCATGCTCGCAGAGATAACCATATGGCCCAAGCAATCTACATCCAAACATACAATAAGGCTTAATAGAAGACACAATGCACCAATACACATCTAGGCACAAGGAATGCACAACATAATAGATCAAGAACACATATCAAGCAAGGGGGGTGCAAAGGCACACAACACCCAAGACCATAAAATGCATACCACATGGAAACCTTCCAACATAAGGATATCATGGCAACACAATCAAGCCACCAGGATACCCACATAATTATAGAGCTATTATTTCACATCCTTGGGGTATGGATGGAGAGAGACCAATCTTAGGAGTGATAGTATATAAACCAAAGAAGAGCTCCTACTAAGCCAAGCAATCCATTCACATGCACATGGTTGCCAATTAACACAATCCACTCTCCAATCTTGACTCAACAACCATCCCCAATGCATCCAAGCACAACTCAAGCACAATGCACAAGTACATAATCTACTTGATGTCTATTTCCACATTACCATGCCTTGGACTTATATCACATTAGTACTTTCTAGAATTGCTTCCGATATGAGCATCATTGAAACCATATCAAGAGCAAGGAATACACAAGATTCCACAATACATCTCAATCTCGTACCAATTATGCATACACTCACATTAGGCCAAAAGGTCCATTAATTAAAATACAAATTTCCACATCAATCATATTCCAACACATGAATAAATGTATGCTCGGAACCGGTTGCATACAAGCCACAAAGTAGAAATCGTCACTAACCCAAACTTATCAAAATGAAATTCACAAGAACAACCACAACAAAATAAACACAATTCCATCAATGATTCATATAAATAATATTTCAACACAAATCCACACATTTATTTCTACAAGATCAATTCCAAGTAGGAAATTGCTCAAATTTGGGTGTATACAAGTCAACTAAGCCAAATCACCAATATTGTAAACTCAACCAATCAAAAATATGAGCAAACCCATTGATCCCCAATTAATCCTCACCCCCAAAAATACATTCACTTCATTAATTCACTCAACCAAATGAATTACGAAAGCATAAAAACAGCAAACCCCTGTTTTCTCATTAATTTAGGGAAAATATTCAAAAATTCATCAAATCCCTTCAAACAAGTTTGCACTAAGATAAAATCTATCACAGAATTTTTTTCCAACTATCCTCAATTCGTTATATCAAAATCCAATCAAGGCTTAGGAAGAAAATCAAGAGCTTACCTTAACATGCTAAAAACCGAGAAATAAGAAGTTGAGAAATCCTTCACCAATAAAAATGAAATTTTGAGGGAAGGGAGTCTTTGATGTGAGGAATCCATTGCAAATAGAACTTCAGCCAAATCTCCTCCACAAGCCAAATTTGAATTTCACCATTAGGGTGTTCTCAAGCAACTCAAGAAATTGGAAAAAAAAAACGTAAGGTATATCACTAAAAATGAAAATGCACTTTTCATAATAATATGACTTGATTTTAAAACAATATAATATATCATATCTCTTGAGTTTAATAACCACATGATAACATTTAAAATATAAAACCAAAATAAACATTTGGAATCCCAGTTTAAATAAAATACCCAACCAATACTTGTCAGCAACAACAAAAATAATACTAAAATACTAACCAGCGACGCCATTCATCATATAAATACATTTAATTTACTCATACACTGACCTGAAACTATCACAATCAACAAAATCACACAACACACAAGTCATGGGCCTCATCACATAATGCAGGGTAGCCAAACATTGCTACACAGTAACCAGCTGGTAAAAATAAACATGGTGATTGTCCCCAATATTAGGAATGACAATTAGGCTAAGGAACATAATTGGTCATATGATTAACTCCAAATTTTAACCACCATCGGGGTTATATTTTACTTTTAGGCACACTCAAACCTATGAAGCCAGGTGGATTTGATGGCTAGTACCTACTCAAGTTAGTAACATAGCCAAAGCACGTGTGTGTGCGCACCCACACCCACATCAATGTTAATCATTCAAAGGGAACTCTAGCAGTGTAATCATTATCATGAATATTACGATACCTCCCCTTCTCGCATAGAATCGTCCTCTCATTCTAATGTCATCAAATAATCATTATTTTAACATTAAAGAAGAACAATATCATTAATCCTCATTTAGACATCTTGGTTATAACTCGTCCAACTAAGTACACCATTTTCATAAAACAATATTAAATAACATTGGTAACACCTAGTTAACATATCATATTTTGTCTAAGCTAGCATATCATCCTCATCAGTTATCATTTACTTCTATCTAGTAACCATATTATCCCAACAAGGATCATTAGTATCACTCAGTGTCATTTTATCACAATAACACAACATAGATTCTCCAATCATAAAAATAGTAACACACAAGCACTAAAACATCGTAAAGCACATCATCACACCGTCATTACGCATATAGGATCATCATAAAATCACAAGTTTAACCATCTAACCGGACTACAAAACTACCATACAGACAAAAGGCTACCACGATAATCTAACGAATCATCTAGTCCCTTACATTAATTCCCAACATCCTACCATCAATTAACATCATAATAGTTTGCAATGTATACCAAATATGCTTCTAGCTACACTAACATTTAAAATCAACTATGCTTACCTCATATCGCATCTGAGCCAAGGTCCAAAACCATGTTACCTTCTTACTGAGGTATGGTTGGAGTGGCACTACATAGAAATAAAGCCCTAGGTGCTAAGTTAGTATGGAAAATGTTCTCTAATCACAACTCAAAATGGGTCGCAATCATGAAAGCCAAGTATCTATATTCAGAGGAACTAGAGAGAATTTTCATTACCCTCAATTCGCCATCAATATCTCAAATGTGGAATATCATGCTTAATTGTAGATAGGTTTGTCTTCCTTACTTATGTTGGACATTCATGATGGCATAAAGGTGGCATTTTGGGAGAACTTTTTGAATGGGCTCCCTCCTCTCATTAGGTTGGATTCACTATCTCATGCTAGAGAAACTCTCAAAGAAGTTTGGGGTACCAAAGATTGTGATTAATTATTTGTTAAGTACTACAATGGGGTGAAAATGACCATATAGAAAGATCTTTCCTCCACCCCCATTTTAGTAGTTAAGAGAAATACTCTCCAAAGGGAGCTAGAACAGAGATCTGCATTATAAGGACTCCCAACATTGCCTTATTTGATCTCCATTGCCCTCTGGTAACTACTCAATTAAACAAGGATATAATCTAGACATGCCACAAAGTCAAGAGGTTTCTCCTATTGTTGGCCAAATGTTGGGCTCCCAAAGGTCGACTCCTTTGCATGGTTAGCTCTAAAAGGCATAATCCTAACAAGCGACAGACTTGCCCATCTTGGGATTGCTCCCAATTTCAACTGTGCGCTATGTGAATCAGAGATTGAGACAACAAATCACTTACATCTTAATTGTCTCTTTGCAAGCTCTTGTTGTTCATGGCTTCAAGAAAATCTTCATTTGTGTGCACCCCTCAATTCTGATCTTATAGATGTATTTGAATCTTAGCCCTTTCTTCATCAAAACTCCCTTTTTTGCAATAATTTGGAAGGTTGCTCCAGCTATCCTGGTTCAAAATATCTGGCAGGAAAGAAATAAACACATATTTAGAAATGAAAAGAACAACCGTGAGTCTATTAATCATAAAATTAAAGTTTCAAACTCAGAATCAGTTAATGCATACTCTATCAAACACAAAAGAACTAACTCTTGTTTCACATCCGAGGATGCAAGAATTCTTTCATATTAGAATCACATTTCGCTCCCATTGAAAGGCAATTTGCTAAACAACATGCCAAATACAGTTAGTAGGAAGGTCAAACGAAAAGCCCTAATAAGAATTTTGTTAAACTGAACTTTGACAAAGCATCGAAAGGCAATCACGATAACTCTGGTGTGGGGTGTGTCTTGAGGGATTCAATGGGTGTAGATGTGACTGCCCTTGTTGCTAGAACTCCAAATGTACAAACCACATGGCAAAAGAAAGGGCTTTAGTTGCTAGCCTCAAACTTGCTACAAATCTTAAAATGAACTAGTTGGTGATTGAAGGGGATTCTCAGAACATCATCTCAACCCTCAAAAAATTTGAAACCCCAAATTTGAGAATCAATTACATCCTCCAAGAAGCATGGGATCATTTTCCTTTCTTTGATGACTTCCAAATCCTTCATTGTTATAGAGAAGCTAATATGGTAGCAGATGAACTGGCCAATAAAGAATGTCTCCTTGAAAGTTGTTGAGAAAACTATTTTCAAAAAAGCAATTATGTAGGATCCAATATTATCTTCTTATATTCTAGTTGATGGTAACCTCTCCTAACACTTTGATTGGTTGTTCCCACGTATTTGTGTCCTTACCATTTTCTCCCACGGGCTGCTCATCTTGCGTATCTCATGGTTAGTTTGGCCATGATTTTTTCTAGCCTCATTATAGCAGTCATTCACATGGTTTGTGTATGGGTTCCCTGGTTTCTTCATTTCCTATTTTGTTTTCCTAGTCATCCTTCAGTCCTTTCAAACCCTTTTGTCAATGTTTTCTCCTTGACCAACGTCAGGACATCTATACTTTTTAGTGTTCTTGTAAGAGGATTGATGATGCCCAGTACTTGACATCTTTTGCATTCATTATTGCAAGCTTTGGTTACTTTTTGGATGCAGGTCTCTAGAGATTTTGGAGTGTGTAGTGCTTTGATTGGATCTATTGATGCAAATATGCAGTAATTCTAGTGATTGTAGTGAGTTTTGAAGGGTTTTGTATCAATGCTCACATAATTTTCAAAGTACTTACAGCTTGGTCTGAGGTTCCTAGAATTTGATTTCATATTTGTTGTCCTTGTTGTGTTTATGGGTACATTCCTACAAAGATCCTTGTCATTTTGCTTGCTCCTGTCCAAATTTGATGTCATCCTTGTTGTGGCCACTTATCCTGTATATGGGGTTGATCTCTATGTATATTGTCATCCCCTCCTTTTCAACATTAAGGGGGTTTCATTTAGGCAAAACTCTATGCTTTGGTGTGAGTTTGGGCATAGCATTCCCCATTCGGTTTCAGTACTGTAGTGCTTACCTGGTTCATCTCCATTTTTAGAATGACAAACTACTTTGGTATCATACGTGATTGCTTGGAAGAATCACTTGGCGATCAATTTAGAGGATGAAGAAGTTTGGCAGGCCATTTCCCATATTCCACAATTTAGTGTTTGTGAGTTCCATACTCACGATGGAGTAATTTGTGAGCTTTTTTTTACCCCTTGCTAGAAATAGTCACTTTCCTTGATTGGGGGTGTATTGTTGGGAGCAAACTTCTAGCTTCCAAGTATTGGCCAAAGGTGTCTCAAGCTCTAAGAAGTATTGATACTGAGATGATTTCAGACTCCTTGGGGGACATTTTTGACATGTCTAAAGAAGGTTATGAAAGAGGCTTGGACTATATTCAAATCTTACATAATATATGATGACTCCACTAGAATGAACATGTCCTATGCCAATAATATGGACTTCTTTTCAAAAGTAGGCAAGAGGAAGATCCTTGTTTTCTTCTTTGGTCTGGCACTAATTGTGATTAAATTCAATTAGTCTACCCCAGTGGTGGTGTCCCCTCTCCTATTTGGGCATGTCTTCATGTCTCTAGTGTCTTGTAGTATGTTATCTTAGTTGGTGTCTTCAGTAAGCCTGTTTGGTTTCAACTTTTCTTAGTGGGCTAGAGGTATAGCAACGTTTTGCCTGAAGTGTTAGTTGGGTTAGTTGCATGGTTAGCTTGTGATTCTCATGGTCATGGTTGAGCTTTGTTCTCATGTTTTGATCAGCTCATCAGCCAATGTAATTGCATTGTGTTCCTCTGTCGTGGTCTTGGTTGAGCATTGCTCCCATTCTTTCTCCAATCTATGCGCATGTGTATCTCTTTATTGTACTGAAAATATGGGCAATGACTGAAGCCAGAATAATTAAAAACAAATCAATACATGCTTCTACCTCTTCATTCAATAAATATTACATATTTATAGGATTCTAACATCCTATTTTATAGGAAACTCTCTAAACAAATTTCCTATTATAAAGACAACTCTAAATACAAACAAACGAACTTCGACAAATAACTATTCTCACATCTGTAATAGCTATGTAGTTGTGATAACAACTCACATTATCAACTTATGTGTTCACACTAGCATTTAATTTCCCAACATTCCCCCCTTAGTGTAAACATGATAAGAACTTACACTCTACATCTACAGTAAGCCCAACTCTTATGGCTCATGATCTTGATTCAAAAGGAAAGGCACCTCCCATCAACCTTTCATGGTTTTCACACAAGTTTATCACAAACCTGGACATGAAGAGGAACCCATCCACTATCCATCTCGTGTGGCTTTCTAGATCCTCCCACAAACCCTTTCAAGATCCATGAACTGACTCACTCTAGTGCTTTTGTTCGCCATTATGCTTGAACATCAAGGAAGTTATAGAAATCAGCATGCATATCACAAATCTGAAAGACACATTCTATAAGAATGCAATATTCTTAAGTGTAGCCACTATTATCGATCGTTGTCACTCGATCTTGAACAGCATAGACAACCGCCACTGCCACTGCCACTGCCACTGCCACTGGAAGTTATCCTTGACTTAAGTCATTTTGGCATGAAATGGGCATTAAGAATCTTGGCTCCCCATGGAGTGCTAGTTGCCATGTATACATTTTGTTGATGGTCACATGCGAGGTTGAACTCTTCAAGATAATACTTATTTTTCCCCCTAGCACTTGACCCAGCATATGCTTGTGAAACTGTCTAAAACAAAATCTTCTCTTTGTTATTTGTAGGACAAGCATTCAAAAAAACGGAATCAAGAGCTTCTAAAATGTTTGACTTGTTAAAGTAGCTCATGCCAAAGGTATGAGATTGGTATGATCACGCATGCATTAAAGTGGTAAATTATTGTACCCATGCAAAATTTTGCTCTTATCAAGCTTCACAGCCAAGATGAGTCACATTTTGAACTCTGCCTTGTTTTGTATAGGGGAAAGGACCCAAATGACACCCATGTTCCAATAACCATTTTCAATTACATGTTAATAAAATGCCCACTAAAAATTTCCATCTGTACCAATAGTTGCCCATTTGTATACCCAGTAGTTAAACAAAGAATTTAATTCAAGGAGTTGTGTAACTTTATTGGTACCCACAGTGCACAATTACAAGGGCATTTATGCATACATATTGGTCAACAATTATTTGAAAACTATGTATTGGATCAATTGTGCCAATTTGTGCGTGGTCAATGTGAACGGTTAACAGAGGAATAGAAAATATGTATCAGACATTGGAGCCTTCAAACACTTTGTGAAGGTGACAAACAGAGTTCAAAGTGATGATGACCTAAATACATTAGCTTCAACTTTGACATTTCAGTAATCCTTCTATGACAGTGGCAGCCAAAATCTTTCTGAGAGTTGCAACCTGACTTGGAGTGGAAATCTTCCTTCACAAATGCTGCTAACTTCTTCAAACTGTCATCAGCTAATTCTACCATGGTCTTCTGGGGAGTGCTTCAACAATCTCTTCTGCTACAATCAACCTCAACTCTTTTCCAACTATTTCAGCAAACACAATCAATCTCTCTGATAACCTTAGCTCTGATATCTGTTTTCCAGTTGCTAACTGAACACTTGATTCACCAGGGAGCTGGTCAAACCAATTAACAAGAATGATATTTTGAATTCGAAGCTCTAGAAGCCGTTTGTTTCCCTGGCTAACAATTTAAATTCTACTGTTAACTGGTATAATCCTGGACTACAATGCTTATAAATGAATTCAAAACATCCTTACCAATGTATTGACAGAATCCCACTTTATCCAAGACATTTCCCAATTGGAGCACCCTCTGTCTTCTCTAGTAAGAGAAGAAGAAACCTCAAAAATTTTATGCACAAAAAAGCATTACAGAATATTGCAATATTACAAAGACGAAGTTTAAGATATGCAAGCCTTTAAATCTCAGTTTCAGATCACATTTTCACCATCTTCCAATCACATTCTACCTCACTAACTGCATATGCTACTGGCTTGTCACATGGAAGGTTAATTGCAATAGCATTTTTACTGATCAACGTACCCATTCCCATAGATTACATAGAGTTCCTCACCTGGAAATCATGCATTAGACAAGGCTATTATAACTCACGCATCAAAACATGGTCCATTGTTTCCACCTCTTAACCAAATGGTGAGGGGACAGGACCTGAGACTGCATCAGACCTCTTGATACTGCCCATACCACATATTATACAGCCTGGTGATGAAAGCGCAGAGAATTTGGCACCACATAAATCACAAGCATCATGCCCTATCGTAGGCAAGCGACCAAGAGTTGCTGCACAAAATTGTGATGCATCTTCTGCTGGATCAATGGATTTGTCAGTTAGACCCCTTTGCATGCATATACTTATTAAGCTTCTAAGCTCATCCTGTTTGTTGGGAGGGGCCTTTGAGAGGAGAAGATCAAGCATGGATTTCGCAAATGCATAGTTCTGCACATCCATGTTTCTTTTTATAGCAGTTCGAATGCAACTTATTCGGTGCTTAGCAAGAAGAGGCAAAGTACCGAGATGGCGAGAAAGCCTGGCCATTTCCTCCTTTGCACTGACAGTACTAGGCCCTTGAACCCGTTGTAGACGAACAATTTCCTGCACACTCCAGCAATCTATTTTAGGAACATTTCTGGAGAGATTACATTTACAAAAAGATGACTAGTGATATCAAATTTTGGCGCATTACCTGAAGTATTGAAACGGCAATCTTGTACTGTGAACAAATAGCAGCTTGAGCCTTAATGTCACGCCCAAGTGACTGATCTTTTGCCAATGCTAGGAAAGCCTCATCCAGACAGGACATGGCATCTGAAAGTTGGTTCTGTTCGAGATGAGCAACCCCAGCTTTAAAGCACTTTGATGCTGCAGCTCCACGAGGCACCTGAAAGAATGGAAGGTGAAGTTTCTCTTTTTCATCAATCAAAGTATAAATGCCAAAAAATGGGACAACGAAATCATGAGAATTCTGACAAGTCAGATATGACCAGGAATGTGAAGATAAATAAGCAAACCAGTTACAGAGTGTCAAAGAGTTAAAAAGAGCAGTTGATCATAAACTCTTGACCAAAACATTCTGACATCTCAAAAGCAGTTTTAAAGCACTTTACCTGGCCTGGCCGTACAACTATAGGTGGTGAGCCAGGACAATCAGGAGTTTTGCTGACACCTGCTCCAGGACCAGATACTTGGGTTTCGGCAGTATTCTTACTTGCAAGTTCTAAAACAGAGGTTTCGATATTACCAAGATTAGGAGGTGCTGATGAGGCTGACACTGGGGGTACACCACCATCAGGAAGGCCCACGAATTGCAGAGGTGTACCATTGACATACAAACTAGAAGCCATGCTAGTAGATTCTGGAATTTGAGGAGGTACACCACCCCCAGGAAGACCAACATCAATAGGCAGCCCTTGATTATTAGGAGGCACTCTATTGCTGGGTGTACCATGAAATATTTGATTTTGAGACTGATGGTATGCAGCAACAGAAGGTAAAGATGCTGCAGCTTGAAAGGAAGATATTGTGTTCTGAAAGAAGTCCTCTGGAATCGGTCCAGCAGAAACTCCCATGCCCATCATCATTGGTGGTGGTTCTGACATTGCTCCAGTTAATGTGCCATTTTGAGGCCCTGATATCAAAGGTGGAGCTAAAACAATAGAGAGATCTTGAGATCCACCAGAAGACAATCTCGTTCTATTTCCAGGGGGTGGCAAAGCATCCCCAAGCTTAAACTGCTTGGTGGCCTCCTTAACTTTGTTGACATCAACAGTTCCTGTGATAGGTTTGTCTTGAATTTTAAAACGTATTGTTTTTCTTCTTGATGCTGCCTCATCCTCCTCACTGCTACTGTCATCGGCTCCATATAGAGATTTCTTAAATTCCTCTGCAGCTTTTGCTTGCTCATCTTTGGCAGTGTCTCCTTCAAAGGCCTTTGAGAGGCTATATGAACCACTTGTAGAAGTTCGTTTTACACTTGCTTCATCAGATCTGCTTGACTGGCTTGGTTCCGAATTAAATAAAACCAGATTTGAGTCCTCAGACTTTCTTTCATTATTCATACCTGCTTTAAATGTCTCTCGTAAACTGTCATCTTTGACATCAATGACAGTGCCCCTACCCTTTGTTGTTCCTAAGTACACTCCAATATTATCAGCAATAATAGACGGAATGGGCCCAGAAGACGTCCTCATGTATGGCATGACTTCTCCAGAGAGTTCCCATTGTGGTATATTCTTTGACTCGGGAGGAGTCTTGATCTCCCAGTTACCTCCTCCCCATTCTGGACCTTTTGGAACCATACTTTCTGCTGCAAAATTTGCAAAAATTCCTTGTGTCCATCCACTGGAGCGAACTCTCAAGATTCTTTCACACTGACGTCTCAGTTCTGATTCTACATCAGTTTCTTCCAACTTCTGAGCAACACGTCGCAAGGAACTTGGGTTTAGATGGCAGATGAATAAGTCGAGCATGCTCTCATAATCAGAGACAACTTCAAATGTCTCCTTTGCACTGTCAAACTGACCATATCTGCACTTTCAATGAGGTTAATTACAACTGATTATACCATGAAAGTTTGAAACAAATAAATCAAAATGAGGCTGATTTTTTGTCCAAATCTAGATATATTAAATGACCAAAATGTTTCTGGCATTATGTAAGTACAGAATCCAAACCTACTTGATACATGCTTGCCCCAGTTGCCGGAAACGCTGGAACAGACGAGAAGTTGGAGGACACTCTGGGTAATCCCTTGAACGCAAGAATTCATCCTTTAATATAGATAAAGCCATCATAAAACGGTGTGCTTTAATTGCATAGTTGCAGCGCAGAACCTGAGTTTCAAAAACATATAGCACACGAACAAGGATAAAGACATTTATATGCTGTTAAAATAAAACAACTTCCTGCTAAAATTATTTCCTTAAGGTATGTCACCTGCGTGAACTGGGGACCAGATTGTGCCAAGGCCACAGCAAGGTCTCCACAAACAGGAGGACCATTTGCAAGGACATCAACCGACCTTGGAGTAAGTCTAAGACTGTCAAACCTTCAACAAAATAACATGAAAAATCATAAACTGAAAATGATACTTCTTTCAAAGGCGCATGGCATATTATTTGAACAAATGAAAAAACCAAGTTTATGAAAGGTGCAAAGATATGAAGTTGAACTGTCCATGCAATAAAGAAAAAAATGCAGCATATCATAAAGGACCAACATTTAATCTTTGAGCAAAAGATAATCATGTAGCTAACAATTGAAAAGCTAGAGTGAGATGTACACTAAGACCAACAACTACAAAGATTATTTGCACAGTTAATGAAAGTAGGTACCAGAAATTCTTTCCAACCCCATGTTTTCCATGGGAGAAAGCTTATTCATCTAACCTGGATGTCAGCTGGTACAATATTTCAGAAAGATCAAGCTTTGGCTCAAACTTTTGTTGCATTGTAGCCCATCCAATCAAAAGAGGTTCAAGAAGTCCTATAAGGCAAGTTTTAATCTCCACTGCTTGCTTCTGTCGAGGATTTGCCTCCATTGCACATGCCAGCAGTACACGGTCATTCAATGCACCCACCAGTGCTGTACAAAAATAAACAATTTTAAGAAAATATCCAGACGTGAATGTAATTTCAAACAGAAAATAACTATGGCAACAAATTTAATCAAATAAATGATTAAAAATATTATAAATTAAACAAGAAATCACAATCCGGGATAACTCTCTATAACTAATTGTATTTATTGGAAATGTCACTTTTCAAGAGCACTCACCTGCATATGGTGTGTTGATTGTAATAATGGATCGTGCTATCCCATCCCATCCAAGAATCCCAACTGCTGTTGCAGTGGAAAAAAGAAGTGCAGGACCAACCCACAATAATGATCTAAAGTAGGAAGATGTTAAGGATTGTTTTAAAGCAATGTATTGCAAGGAAGTACCAAAAGAGTGCCTTTCAAGCAAGCACATGATGTGAATATTAGCAATGAAGAAATTGAAACGTTGCTTTCATGAATGCAGTCACTTGAGGATATTGAAGGAAAGCCCTTATCAAAGGTAGTTGAACTGCATGCTATAATCTCCAGATTTACAGAGGTTATCATTATTCTTCTTGTTGTTAAGATGCCTGCTACTTGACCCGTTTGAGTTTCCTGCCACTGAACCTGAGAGAGAGAACATTATTTATTAGCTTCAAAAGCAGTAAGTCAATTTGTTTTTAAGCATTAAGGCAGGTTCAAAGCCTATTGTATCTACAGTATTTTGTTTTCCAAGTGTCCAGGTAAACAGAACCTCTGGAGTGCTACTTTATCAAAATAGTAACCATGCAATCCCATTAGTTATAAAATTTATACACAATTTTATTTTGAATATACTAAGAAGCACTCAAACAAGGAACTGGATCTTAATTTTCATCACATGCAGTCATAAATTTTTCACTGAATTTCTGACCCTGCAATGTTTGAGGATTGTAAAAATTCCCTTCAATTACATGTAAGCTACATGAAGCACAGAAGTTACTTGCCACAAGTAAGCTACAAATACTTAATGTTTCTACTTCATTTACCTAGATAAATTAGCATATAAAGCTTGGCGTCAACATTAAGGTAGGGATACATTCCTTTTCATGGAAACATTTATTGATGTTTAGAATAATAAGAAAATTCAACCATCCAAGTTTGCTCGGAATTTCAAACAGCTTATTTCAGAAGGTGAATCATGGGCAACAGTTCCTTAGTAATCGAAACACTAAAAACAGAGATCAATTTTTCAAAAGCTGCTCTCAAAGGGGAGAGGGAGATGTAAACTGGATCTCAAGACCAGTCAATGAATTCGACCAATCTTTAAGTTTTGCTATTGTACACATATCTATATAAAACTAGCTTTCTAGTTTTGCTTTTGGGTACTACACAAATCGATGATTTTCGAGTGGCCCCTGCCCTGTGAAAAGAATTCAAGTCAATGAAGTGAACAGGGATTGAATCCCACATATAACAAAATGTCAAAAAGCTCTGTTTATACGATATTTCTGATATCATTATGTTACATTCAATGTATTTATTGATGTTCCAATTCTGACTAGATGTCATCACATTTTTAGAGGTAGCTCTTATTAAAAATTGGGTAAGTTTAATGGGAGAAATACAACAAAACTACAGCTATGAACATACCAGTTGTTGCTTTGAAAGAAGATTGAAACTTGCTGCTAAGTATGATTTATAGCCTTGTCGACCCTCTATTCAATTATTTATCTTATAATTTTGAATGTGTTAAAATAATTTTCTTTTGCAGGGAATCTCTTTTGAACATGAGATATCATTTATAACAATGACAATGTTTTTGGTTCTTCTAGCCCAAAACTTGCTACAGACGTGTGGTAGTGTTGGCTTCATGTCATGATCTCCTGCTTTGTGTTCTTCAGCTCCTGCTTCAGTGAGTTGCCCTTCCCTCACAGAACTACTTGTACTTATTTCTAATGGTTAAGGGTTTAACCGGTTTAGGAATTGGCCTTCTTTGTTTTGCTTACACCTCTTTAGTGCTTAATAATTAGCTAGAAATTTTAGATACTACGGACAGTTTTGCCCTAGTATGTTTCTACAATATCTGGATGTCCTTTTCAAGTATCACAGACCTTATTTGGCCATTTGTAAAGTCACATATATTTTGGCAGACGATCCAAATAGAATGGATTTCAATTTCTTCCCTGTGGAAATAAAAAAGTAAGTAAACCAACTACTCAGTGCCATCACTTTTTTCAAAAGGCGCAAACACAAGGAAGCGGGCTCTTTATATGTTTATACGGAGAGTCTAATTGTTCACTTTCCTAACTTTCCTATTTATTTAGTAATATAAGATGTGCAGTTCCCCAGAAATAAAGAGAAGAAAATTATTCAATAAACTAGAACCATACTCAAGTTTCCATGTACAACTCCCTTAGTTTGAAAATTTTCTAATAATACAAACTTAATCAAGTGATTTTATAAATAGATTCACCTGGATAACTGTCTCATTGGTTTTAAGCTTAATATGCTTTCCTGGTTCTGGATTGGTAGAAAGATATAGACCGTTGTCTTTAGAAAGCCGGTAAGTGTCTGGGAACAACTTGGCAAAAGCAACATGGCTTCCAGAACAAACATACAAAATCGTTGACTCTGCAATACATCAAGAGAAATCGTTACTATCACAGGAACAGCTTTCTTTGGTTATCATTTAAAATTAGACGTGACTATAGCTCACCTAAAGGTGTAGAAAATATCCGTTCAACCTTATTTTCGAAAATAAAATGCAATGGAGATCGATCCTTGACAGCATTAGGTTCAGAAAATGAATTAGCATCTATTGCTCCATTATTTTCTATTCTCCCATTCACATCTCCCACCATAGGATCCTTTATGCCCACATCCAGGAAATGCAAGGTAAGGCCAGTCTGATCATCATCAAGAATAGCATACTGATTTTCCATAGGGCCAATCAAAGCACCATCACAACCTGTATGAAATGCAAGTTTCACAACTTTAATTAAAATTAAAATGCAACACATTACAAGATTAGAATAAAAGAGTCACTTAAAATGCTAACACTTTGCAAATGTAAACTACAGACCTGTAGTAGTATTCACTTTTTCACTAACCGATTGCAAATCTATAAGGTCCTTATATAGAACCACCTCATTAGGTCCACCACGAACTTCAAAGAAAACAACAAAAAGATGCTGTTTTGCACTATATAGGATGCGCTTTGGATTCCATTCTGTCCCACCAACAACCTGCAGATCAGAAATGAATTAAAGCAAGCTAAGATTTAAGGTCAGAAATTTTCATGAATAAAACAGCCAAATATTCACTGATATAAACAGTTAGAATCCAAGCATTCACTGTTCTATCATTCATTGTCTTTCTCTATTATGAGAAATGTAAAGCATACATGCTAGCATTACCGTTGAAGAAAGTTTCTTATATATATTGTACTCTGCAGTGGATAGGTTATAAGCCATGAGGTTGCATCCATCCATAAAAAATGCCCTGACTGGATAGTGCAAAGTTCGATGCGCCTTGTTGAAAAAATTGAGATCTAAGTGGAAAGGCTGTAAAGAACAAAACTTAAATTATTCTCAATGCTAAAGCATCCAACTTACCGCACTTCAAAATCTTACTGAGAGGTTTAGCACTGCAATAAAGTACCTGGCATACAGGAATGTCCCTAAGTGGGTGGTTTTTATCTGCAATACTAAGAAGTGGCAAGCATAATATTGGCCCAGTTTTCACATGTCCCCCAATCAAATGCTGCGTATGAAAGAAACACAACATTTTTTTTGAGCTTAACTAAGAGAACATAATGTACAGTTTTCTACAAAATGATTTTGCATGAAATGAAAAAAGTTCTTGTGAAGGCGTAATCCAACAGGACACCTTCATTCAAAAAAGTAATTTAAGTTATTCATCAACATACGCTATGAAGAAATGCTTTCCGAGCAATATCTGAGGCCGTCAGCTGATTTTGACTGCAAATAACAGTAAAAAGAATTCAGTACAAGCCAAATCGCTAAATAAAGAATGAAGCCAATTTTCGCAAAGAATATGAATTTACCAAAACATCTTTGTAATTTTCTCATAAAGAACAGTAAAATGTGAATGCCAGCAAGCAAGATTCATCCGCTTTCAAACGGACATAATTTGCCATGGCTCCAATTAAGACGACAATACTAACTACATTAGGCTAGGAAACAAGTCAAGGCAAAGCTTGCAATGACTCACAAGTCAAAGAGAAGACTATCTAGTCCTGACCAACTCAGCGTCATGACCCAAAATGGCTAGTGAAAATTTGATGATGTTAAAAAAGACCATCAAGTCTGCAGTAAAACATTGCCAATGTCTAATATAAATAAAAATACAAATTTAGTTATATTGTGTTCTTTTTATTCTGGTGGAGGCTGTTCTATGCAGATAAAGAGGTTAGGAACTGACTGCAGGCCAATTTGAAAAACGCTGGTAATTTTTAGACCCTTTTATTCTAGTTGAGGCTGTTTCATGCAGACAAGGACCTTAGGTATGGACTTTAGGCCAATTTCAAGTTTTCAAAGAGTTGAATTAGAGTTCAATGGAGATATAAGCCTTGTCTTTACTTGATTCAAACTTGGGTAATCAAGAAAGAATTGTTAATCCTTAAGGATAAGGATGAATAAAAAAACTTGAACAGCAGGATGATCTTGGAAAAGACAGACAGGAAATCAGAAACAGATACTTTACAGAATAAGCAGGGAAATTTCTGCACTTTTTAGCTTGAATCTGCAATGGCGGGGTTGAACCCACAGGGTTAAACACCTACCTGTAGAAATGACCTCTGGGTGTTGGAAAACTCAGAACTAAAACAAAACCCATCATCCTTTCCACTTCCAGCTTCCATGTTTTATTCTAGTGCCTAGGGGAATGCTCCCAAAATACCAGCAATTATAAATAGAGGTGGAGAGTATATGTTATGGCATGAGAGGATTGATTTGAGTATTGTGAGAAAGAAAATCGGAGAAATTCAATTTTTCATAGTTTGTAGAGGCTTCACAGAGTAGTAGAGGAACAGCTATTGTTGTACCCACTTCTTGTATGTGTTCTTTCCATTAATTCTATCAAAGGTATTTGTTCTTGAGTTTCTGAGTTGACACGTATTTTTCAGCAGATTTTATTTTTATTTTTTAACATCTGTGTCTCTTCATCACTGTCCTTTTTTGGAGCAAGAACAACAGTTCTTCTAATTTTTGTGGTTCTAAGTTCTACTTCTACTATTTTAAGAGTTTAAGAATCATTTTGGCACAGGAGCAGTTTTGATATTTGTGGATTGTGGAAGTGTATTTTTGAAAGCCAAAATGGAGTTGAATACACAAGTTACATTGTAAAGTTATACAAATGGTCTGAAGAGAATCAACAATGGGTGGCCAAGAACAAGCGCATATGTCAAGATAACACGAGGATGGCACAAGAACAATCTTCCATGGGTGACTTGGTGAAAGCTCTTGCCAAAAAATTTGAATAGGAAAATAAGATGTATAAAGTTTAAGACTTTTTCAAAGAGCCATTTGAGGATAAAAATTGAAAAGAACAAACTCCATTTATTCTAGAAACTAAAATAGAGATCAAAAATTTTGACGGGCAGATTAATGCAGATATGTTGGATTCGTAGATCAAACAAGTGGAAGTGCATTTTAGAGTGTAAAGGTTAGTGAGGCCGAAACAATCTTCCTTGCACACCTCAAAATGGAATGTCCAAGTCTCGTATGGTGGTAAAAACATATAATTAATTGTGATGGGACAAGTTTGGGTTCATCCAAGGTTCACCCTAGGAACTTGAGGGGGACCCTAGGCAAACCCAGACCAACTCAAGGGGATCCATAGCCCAAGCACCCAAAAACTAGAAATAATGCAATGTAACCTCTTTGGTGACATATAACAATAATTAACAACTTCCCAATGGTGGGATTTATCATTGGCATTGTAGCCAACATATAAGTGAGTATATGGGCTCGTATAGTCAAGTGAAAGCTCACTTTGAGTTATTTCTAGTTTGAGTATTAGAGTTTGTCAAGGGCCGAGTAAAAAAAGGGTTGACAAAGCAAATAATAATGGGGATGTATTAAAGAACAAAAGCATGCCAATAGATCAAAGAGGAAAGAGCACATCCTCTTGCCCAAGATTGCAAAAACCTCTCAGTGGCTTATCACAAACAGCTGGCCCACATTGTTTCATGCCATTGCACCATCTTCTCGAGAAGAGAATACCCCCTTTCTTTCGCATAAGAGCTCCATAGCATTTATGGGCATCCTTACAACCTTGTTAAATCGCCATATTGGCAGAATATGGTGATAGCCATTGCCAATGCATCTGCTGATTACATCAGTTTCAATTGTGAAAAGGTGTGCACCACCTTATTGGCCAAGGAGAATGCCTCCATAGAGCCATTGTTGAGAGCATGAAGGATACATGGCCTAATATAGGTGTATCCATTTCTAATGGATGGAAAGATTGCAAAAATAGAACATTGATCATATCATTACAATGTCTCATTAAGGGGCAAGTAACGGATGCAACTTGCATTGTCAATAGCCACATGCAATCCATTGAAATGGTGGAACCTGAAAATGTTCTCGAAGTCATAATGTACAATGCGAAAATTGTAGGGTAATTGGTACTATAGTGGAGGGTATGTATAAGCATTTTCTTGGACACCATGTGATGTCCACTCACTCAACTTGATATTGTGAAAGATTGGCAGAGATCAAGTGGGTAAAAAATATCTACATGGAAGCTGAGAAGATTCAACTGTTTGTGACTAATCATCATATATCACAAGGTATTTTTAGGACCACCTCCACCTTAAAGTTGTGAAGGTAATTTAAATTTTATTTTTATAAATTTTTTAATTATTGATGTCACATCACCTAGCTTTTAATATTGTAATTTGTTTTATTTTTGTAATGTCCCCTTTCTAGCATTAGAAGCAGGACATTGTCATTAGCCTATTTTTTCATGGTCCCATAGGCTAACCAAGACATTAGAGGGATCTTGAGGCCATTTGGCCAAGGCAGTTTCAGTTGCAAGTCGATCTGAGGTGTCTGGATGCAGTTTTGGGCATACTTACTATTTATAGCAAGTAATTTTGGGCATGGTTATGTCTTCAGTGGCAGTGTCATGTCGATGGTAAATGATTAATATCGATAGAATATTTTTAATATCATTGATATGATTTATTTATGCATTATAAAGTTAGTTTATAAAGTTAAATATAAATATTTAACTGTATTAATGCAGGACTATAGTTAAGTGGGAAATATTTGAAGTCCCTTAATTTAATAATACATTAGCAACATAAAGAAAAAGAATTTGTTGGCTTCGTGGTGGAATGGTGCTTTGGATCAGCATTATATGGTTGAGAAGAAATCTGATAGGAGTTTCTCCTAGGTGGTTGCACAAGATTCTGCGGGTCTTGAGGCCTCTACTCAGGATGATTTGGTTACTGCTAGAGTGCGTACGGAGGCTATTGTCCCTCCGATTGCGGGTGGGATTGAGGCTCGGTCCTCTTCTCCTAGTGATATTGCTTCTCTATTGGTGTGTGGTAATGAGCCTTTGGTGTCTACTTCCTCAGGTAGTGCTATGGCTATCATATCTGATAGCTTCCCTATGATGTTGTACATGTAGGAAGAAATATGGGTGTTTTCTCTACTGGTACTCTTTCTCAGGATGCTGGGGTTCCAGCAATGAGCTCGTTGGTTTGACAAGATGCGGCTGCTAAGGTGGAAGAGGGATGGATTACTATGAAGGGAAAGAATTCTAAGACATCTACGTCCTCTTTTGAGATGACTCTTCGCTCCCAAAAGGGCAGAACTAAAAGGTAAATCTTGATGGTTCCCAGTTGTGGGTGATTGGCTAGAGTTTTCTCTGGTCCTGTCAGTAGGTCTTGGGCTGCTTGCTGGCTTTTTTAGCGGTTTTTGTTTCAGGTTGTGGGAGCTTGTTGTTAAAACCCATGTTGTGGTCTGTTCCGTTCTGTTTTGATGGGCTTTCATGGTACATCTTTTGTTTTCCTTTTGTAAAGGGTTTCGGGTCTCTTCAAAACCTGTTTTTACTTAATCAAAAACACATTAGATACATAAATGTTTGGGGACTTAAGTTAGCGAGAAGTTATTTTAAATGACAAGGGGAAATATTAAATAAAAAGCATTCGTGGAAAAATAGGGGGAAAAAAGCTATCGCGAGAAAATAGAAGAAAAAAACAAAAACCCAAAAAAATAGGAAAAGGCAAAAGTGATGGGGAAAAAGTGATTTTCTTTATCCCACATTGGTAAGATGAGTGAATGCGAGCTATGAGAGCGTTATAAAAGATTTCAAAGAGCTCACTTTCAGGCATGCTGGATGAAATAAGAAATTTATGAAATTCTTCTTCAAGGGTTTGTGAGGACAAGATCCCTCATGAATGACATTCTCTTTGCTGTTGGAAGACACAGTCAGGAGGATCTTTAAGTATTCATTTCAAGGTAAATCTGAATATCTATTTGGTTGTCACATTTCATATTGTGTGGGTGATTTGTCAATCTTCTTGGGATTGATTCTAAGCATTAGTGTTTTGGAAATTGAGAGATATTGCTGTGATTCAATAGTATTGTGCTGGCCGTTTTTGTCTGAGGACTTGCAAGGGTTTATAACTTTATAGTGCCGTACAAAGAAACATATATTACTACAGGTTCTGTGCACTGCTAAGGCTGTGTGTAAGAGTATTGAGCTTGGATTGCCGACATCAAAGGTGTCATACAGCTATTATCAGACCTGCTAAACTGCCATACACCATTGGAGCTGCACCATTGTAACAGTGCAGTGCTTGCAGCAAAGGGTGTCATTTCTGGCCTTGGACTGTCGTATATAGTCTAAGGAGGGGATTCGAGGGTAGACACTGCTGTCTTTGTAGTTACCATGCTTGGCATTTCTGTTTGTGGCATGTAAAAATTGGTTGACATTGGCATTGTAATCCAGATATCAATTTCCTATTATAAATCAGAGGTATTATTCTGCTACTGTAGTTTCAATGGTATCAATATTGAAATGAAAGACTTATGCATACATTGGATTTCATATTGTTGAGAATAGATAGAACTTTCATGGGTGTATTCGAGGGAATTCAACGAATATGTTTGATTCCATATTTCTAAAGTTGTTTAGCTAGCTGCGATATAGTTTGTGTTTATTCATTTGTACTTGGTCATTCTATTCACAACTTCCCAAGCATTGCAAACAACAAATCAGAAAAAATCAGAAGTTATAGAAAAATTTAGTAAAGGTACATTACTAAATTTTATACATCATGTTAGGTTGTCGAAACTTGATTTGCATCACACAAAATTGTTTTGCGACAACTTGTCAAGGTGTTGGATGCATTGAGCTCTATGGTAATGAATACTCTTTGGAATGAATGGAGGCAATCAAATGTAAAGAAGTTACAAAGATGAAAGCATCGATCCTTGAAGATAGTGAGCTCACGTGGAAAACATTTTGAGTTTTACAAAGCCCATCATCAACATGATTAGGTATGTTCATATAAATCACCAATGTTTAGGTGAAATTTATGATGAAATGAACTCCGTGGTTGGAAAAATAAGGACCATAATTGAAGCCAAGGAGAATAACAATCTATATCAAGAGCTACTGATGGTCATGTATAAATTGTGAAAACCAAAACCCAAAGGAGAAGCGAAAATTCACCATTACCCATTTTGTGTTTACAATTCAATAAGTTTGAATAACAAGTGATGAAAGAAGTACAAAAATAATTATGACAAAAACATGAAACCTGGATACTTTTGGATAGAAATCAAATGTCAATGAAGAAAATAAATTATTTCCACCCTATGTTACCAAGTACTTCTAATATGGGTCAGATACATGTACCAGTTCAGTGAAGGGACCAATTCAGTCCCAATTCACTTCTGGGTACATGCCCAGGGCACCACCATGGTGCCCGAGTTCATTGTGGGTCCTGTGACCAGGGTGTACCCAGGCAAAAACTTGCATACCCGCAACTAGGGATAACAAAAAAGGTAGTTTTTAAACCAAAAAATACATTTTTTTAATTCAAACACGCCTCCCAATGCCTCCATTTGCCCTGAAACAACACTGTTTTTTCTTTGCAACTTATTTGGTAAGCACAAGTCACCAAGGGAAAAAAAATCTCCAAGCTGCCATTGTTGGGTTTTCAAGGTTACTTCGTCATTTTTCGAAGGTGAAGGATATGAGCGAATAAGACCTACACCAAAAAGTTAGGAATCGTTGCACAAGGAAGATTTAGACATCAAAGGTAAGTAATTTTTTTATATTTTTTATGTTTTCAATATTTAAAAAAAAAATTGAGTTTTTTTAATTAGAAGCTAAGTTGCTGGTTCGGATTTTGGTACGGATGTGGATTCAAGATTCGGGTTTGAAATTATTTTGGGTTGGGTTTGGATTCGTTTTGGGTTTGTCCGTACAAGAAAAAAAAATTATATATATATATGCTGCAGCAAATAATTCTATACACCATTATGCTAATATTAAAGCAACTTAGCAAAATACACCACCACATATATTAGCATTTTAGTCCAAATGACATAACGAAATGCCAAAATACACCACCATATCAATGTTTCAGTTCAAAAACAATAATGTCAACATTAATAATCAGTCATAGGTGATCAAATATCATCAAAAACCTTAGTTACCGATGCGGGTGCCTGCTGATGCGGGTGCCGGAGTGGATACCAGGTGGGTGCCACCTGGAAGCGCATCCCAGGCACCTGGATGCTTGTGGATGCTTCGCAAAAGCATCCGAGCGCCTGGAATGCGCTTTCAGGTGGCACCCACAGGGCATCCGGGCGCATCGACTGCCCAGAAAAGTAATAAAAAAACATTTTTATTCATTTCTAACTAAAGAATATGAATGGCAAAGGGATGTTATTCATTATCGGGCTCTCCAGAATATGCGTTCATCAAATATATTTGAAGACGGTTCTTCAAAATTGTCTGTCGGGATTCGTAAATACTGGAGAGAGATATTTATGCAGTAAAAGAAATCTTGTTCAGCAGCGTTATTCTACATTCTAGCATCATAAAAGATAAGTTAACAGTATTTTTTAATTTCACAACATAAATCTCGCTTCAAAAAGAGAAATACCACAATCCTTTGAAAGTTTTCCAAAATAATTCCAGCTTTGTGCTAATTACAGAAGAAACAATTATAATTTCAATTGACAAGAAACCAGAAAACCTCAAGAAAATTGTTTCTATGAGATTTTTCCGAACTAACTTCAGTCATGTAAATATTCTGTACGGGGAAATTAGGGAACTAGAATTTAGAGCAGACCCACCAGGCTATTTTGAATTCGCAAACATATAAAGAAGTGGATTATTTGAAAATTGCTGGAAAAAGTCTCATCGATCATATTTTATGATATGGAAAGAGATCTTAAGCTCCCACTAGAAAAGTAAGCACGAGCAAGAAGGAGAAAAAGAATAAGTAGAAACGTGAGCAAGAGCAAAAAGAAGAAGAGAGCGAGAGCAAAAAGAAGAAGAGAGCGAGAAGAATAACTTGAGAAATGAGGGAGAGCAAAACGAAGAAACGATTTGCCACGCTTATAATAAGTTGGTAATTTCATATTATACTACGAAGACTGGAAGAGACGGTATATATGACAAACATGATATGGAAGTGATAGGTGGCACCATCGTGAAGATGTTATGTTTACCAAGTGACAAAATTGTCTCTTTTCGAACTGGCCAGGTTATGTTCTTAAGACCGATGGAAAATTTTAAATAACTAAAGACAAATGTTACAGCTGTCGTGTTTCTGGAAGTTAGGATTTGGTTCGACATTTAACAACAATATTAATATGTTATCAATGACTAATAGAGCTATCCACGCTGGAAGGAAGAAGTTAGTATAAACGATAATAACTATTTTGAAGACCACTAATCTCCCTTTACACATGAGAAGGCCTTGCCTCATGAAATATCTTGAATCTTGATCAATGGTGAAGTATCATACTATTAGTATCAAATGATTTATTTTTGTTAATTTCTTGCATATATATATATATATATATATATATATATAAACACATCCAAACGCATCTGCATCCCCCCGAAAAAAAATTTCACGCATCCGCGCACCCGCATCCCGCATCCGCACCCGCACCCGAATCGGCAACTTAGTCAAAAACCATCAAACAAATCATCATCAGTCTGCTGTTGTAAATTAGAAGCACAAAAAGTGCCACTAGCAGCCTCAGGATCAGCTGGTTATTACAATATGAGAAGACCCTGCCTGTAGATTGTTATTACATTATTAACACTCTCGCTGCCAGAATGAGAAGACAGAATGCCCTTTGAGAAGACAGAATGCCGTGTGAGAACTCAGAATGCCCTGCCGTGAGTGTGAGCATGCTAAGATAAAAAAATATGTCGTGTCGTGCCGTGTATTACTAAGGGCCAAGGCGTTTATGTTGTATGTCATCACTTTTAGCCTTTAGGTTTTGATTTTGCAAAAAACATGTTAAAAAACTTTATTAAAAAGTCAACACTTGACCAACGTTTATCAAATTTGCCCAAAGTATTTGCAAATTCTCTCTGGGTTCATGCGGGCATTAGGAAAGTCGGCCAAATTCGTCGGAAATTCCTACAGGGTCCCGTTCAACGAATTTCATGCGAATTTCTCAGTCAAACAGCGACTTTAGAGCGAATTCACATTGTTTACGAATTTACAGCAAATCGCATCTTGACTTTGGGGTTCCAAAGGCGAATGTGGTAACTTAGATTAGAAGTTTTCAATTTTTTTAGCTTTTTATGCACAAGGGGTTATAATGCCAATTTTTTTCAATTTTAGTGTTCTTAACTTGTAATGATTTTCATTTTAGGTTCATACAAAATGACTGGAAGTTCTAGTTCGGTTGTTTGAAATGCAAAGAGTTCTTTTAATTTTGATGCAATGTCACCTCTTTGGAAACATACAAAACTGATTCAACAACTTCGTAATGGTGAGGGTTTTCTTTGGCTTTGTAGCCAATGTGGAAAAGAGTACAAGAGCTCATATTTTCAAGTGAAAGCTCTTTAATATGCCATTTCTTTACAGGGAATAAAAACTTGTCCCGTGACATAAAAAAGGGTTACAAAAGGAAAAACTTGGCTTATATTAGAGAACAAGAGGATGCCACAAGAAGCTCGTAGAAACTTCCTTGTGGTTTCTCACAACAGGCTGGCCTAAATTCTTTCATGACAACAGTTGTCTGAAATGCAAAGAGTTCTTTTAATTTTGATGCAACATCACCTCTTTCGAAACATACAAAAATGATTCAACAACTTCATAATGGTGAGGGTTTTCTTTGGCTTTGTAGCCAATGTGGAAAAGAGTATAAGAGCTCATATTTTCAAGTGAAAGCTCTTTTCTATGCCATTTCTTTACAGGGAATAAAAACTTGTCCCATGACATAAAAAAAGGTTTACAAAAGGAAAAACTTGGCTTGTATTAGAGAACAAGAGGATGCCACAAGAAGCTCGTAGAAACTTCCTTGTGGTTTCTCACAACAGGCTGGCCTACATCCTTTCATGACAATGCCGCCATCTTCTAACTAAGAAAATGTTTCAGGTTCGCAAACAAGAGGACCATTGGCCAAGGCCTTCAAAAATGAAATGAGGGAGGTTGCAGATTAAAGCATTTCTTGTTGCATTTCTGACCATAGTAGCATAAATCGTTTTGGGAAAAAATCAGCAAACCTGAGGAGTAGGATTTTTTGAAAAAATCGGCAAAAAATCGGATTTACAAAAAACATAAAAATTGAAGAAAAACAACCAAAAACTTTTTTTTTTAATTAAAGGGCATTTTAACAGCATAGATATATTGAGAGCAAATAAGAGTTCAACCCATTAATTGTAGAAAATAGATTTTCATTGTTTTTATTCATATCGCTATAGATTTTCTGATTTTCATTGTTTATATACATATATATATCTATATATATATATATATATATATATATATGCAAATTTGTTGTATGTCGCTATAGATTCTAATTGTTTATAATTTATATTCATATTAATATGTATGCAAGTTTTTTGTATTTGGTATATTTTCTGTATAAATATACAGAATATAAATTTATAAATAAATTATGTATATTCTGGGTAAATAAATTTATAAAGTATTTTTACAGTATATAGTATAAATATACTGTATACTGTATACTGTAAATACAGTATATTTATACAGAATATACAAACTATTTTGTCTACATTGTATAAAATTTATATATATACAGTATAAATATACTATATACTGTATATTGTAAATACAGTATATTTATATAGAATATACAGAATATACTGTCTATACTGTATAAAATCTATATAAATAAATATTACACAAAATATACAGCATATAAAATTTATACAGAATATAAACATTTATTACATATGTACATAATATAAACAAAATATAAATACATATAAATTTATAAATATACAGAATACATATACATAATAGAATTTCAATATACATAATGAAATAGACATATAAAGAATTTATTATAAATCGAATTTATTATGTCCGTGCCTATCCTCTGCCTGAGAATACCATGCTTATCCTCTGCCTGCAATATCGTACCAATCCTCTGCGAGCAAGATGAAGAAACGATGAATGGATCTTGGCCTTTATAAGAAATAATTGTGTGTTTTTAGGCTTTTTTGGTGGCAATTTTTGGCGCTATTTTTAATCCTGATTAATTCGCGATCTAATCGCAATTTTTTCAGGAAATTGTTGACTGCAGGTTTGACCGATTTCTGACGATTTTTAGGGGAAAAAATCGGGGGAAGTCCCAATTCCCAATTAATTGGGTATAATGGGATTTTTTCCCGATTATTGCTACTATGTTTCTGACAATAGGCATCCTTTCAACATTGTTAGATCACCTTATTGGCAAGATATGACTTGAATCATCCTTTGCAATACACCTCCTGATTATATTAGTCCTAGGGTAAGATACTAGTGCTTGCTAGTGTGCCCCGGATGCTGATTCAGATGCCCATGGATGCGGATCCGGGGGCGGGTGCCCTGTGGGTGCCTGCCGGATGCCTATCCTAGGCACCCTGATGCGTGGGGATGCCTCTGGGAGGCATCCGGGTGCCTGGGATCTATTTTATATCATTGTTTGCCACTTAAGTTTTCTTTTCACATATGCAAATAAGATTTTTTTATTCTATTTTTAGCTCCTAAACCCTAAAAGAGGTCATTCAACCATTCCTCATCTCATTTTGTTTGCAGCTAGACTCTCTTCTCATTTGGTCTCCATTTTGGCATTTTGAAGGCAAGGTGATTATTTTCGTCGAAGAGGATTGTTCATTTTAAGTTGAACTATCAAATATGAAATATCTTGAATCTTGATCAATGGTGAAGTATCATACTACCAAATAATTTGTTTTTGTATATTTCTTTCATTTCTTTGCATATATATATATATATATACGCATCCGCATCCCCCCAAAAATAATTTCACGCATTCGCGCACCCGATTCTCATATCCGCATCTGAATCCGCACCTGAATCGGCAACTTAGGTCCTAGGTATTAAAAGGTGTGAACCACCTTATTGACAAAAGAGAAAGCTTCAGTAGAGGCATCATTAACAATACTCAAGGATACATAACTTGGAACAAGTGTGTCCAATTCTGATGGATGGAAATATTGCAAAAAAAAGACCATCGGTCAATGTTATAGCAATGTCCCCGAACGAGGCAATGTTTTTGAAGGCAATGGATTGTGAGCAACACATAAAGATGTGAGGTTCATTGCCAATATCCTTATAGAATCCATTGAAATGGTGGGGTTTGAAAATGTTGTCCAAGTTATATGCTGGAGGATACATATAGTCACACCATTTGGACACCATATGCATTCCACTCAATTCGATATTGCAAAAGATTTGCACACAGATTGAGTGGGCCAAACAAATATGCACAGAGGACAAGGAGATTTGAATATTTTTTAATTTTTAATTTTATTGTTGATATGGGACATGTACTTTTTATACCATGTTAGGTTGTTGAAACTCGACTTGCATCTCAAACAATCCTCTTAAGACAACTTGTGAAGGTGCAAAAAGCCTCGAGTTCTAAATCATCAACTACTTATGGAGAGTATGGAGGCAATCAAGCTCAGAAAATACACAAAAAGTAAAAGCAGTGATCCTAGATGATGAGTGGTGGGCTCCTGTGGAATATGTTTTTTATTTTACTAAACCCATCACAAACCTGATTACGTATGTTGATACTAATCACCCATGTTTAGATGAAATTTATGATGGCATGTGGATTCCATGGTGGAGAAAATAAGAACCTATGTTACCACATTTGCTCCTGGCAAGTGGAATTCGGGAGTCGGTTCACTGTAAATTCTAATTCGGTTCGAATTCGTCCAAAAGTCTACCACAGTCTGTCAAATTCGCTGGAAAGCCTTGCAGAGGGACCTGTGTAGAATTTTGACAAACTTTTGTAGACTTTCGATTTCAACGCAAGAACCCGGAACGAATTTCAAGGAATTTTGGGCGAATTTGACCAAAAAACACATTTTCATTGTTTTTTTGCCAAATTAGGTCTATTCGAACCTCCAACCCTAAAAGTGACCACTAACAATACCAAAAAGGTTGTTTTATATGTCATTTGTGCATTTGTGAATGGAAAAGAAAACTTCTTGCCTCCATTGCTTTAATATTAGCATAGTGGTCTTTGCTCCATTTTGAAATCTAGGAAAATTTCATTCCATAATGAACCTAACAATTTAATCTTGGATGGCAACAAGAATGGTGAATACAAGGTAAAAGATGGCTGTAGCTACCTTAGATTCAAACTGTCTTGTCCTAAGGACCATCCCCACATACCCTGTTTTGGAGTAAAGATGTTTTGCCTAAAGGTGGGATATTCTCCTGGTTAGTTTGGAATAGAAAGATTCTTATAGCTGATTGTTTCAAACACATGGGCTTTCTTAGCCCCAGTAGATGCCCTCTTTGTGAGAATCATGAAGAGTCTGTAGACCACCTTCTCTTGGGATGTCCCTTCTCCACGCACATTTGGAATTGGTTATGCCTTCAAATGGGCTGGATATCTACTTTCCTTAATTATGTCTCAAATTTCCTTCTATCATGGCCTTCCCTTAATAAAGGGAGTATATATAGCTCTATATGGATTTCTGCCCCTTCTATTATCCTCTGGGAATTATAGAAGGAGAGGAATAGAAGAATCTTTCAAGACATAAAAATGGACTGTAATCAGCTGATAAATAAAATAGAAAGCTCTATCATTGAATATACTAATTACAGAGTAATGAATAAAAATAAAAAGAATGTGGTTATGACTTATTGGGATGAAAAAATGAGAAATAGATGGATTGGTCTCAAGATTCCTCCATTCATTGGCTCTGGGGGTCTTTCCTCATCTCTTAAACGCATAAATTGTAAATGGCAACCACCTAAGTGTGGCTGGTATAAACTCAATCTTGATGGAGCGTCACGCGGTAATCCTGGCTTGGCGGGTATAGGGTGTTGTATTCATGATTCTGAAGGTAAGGAAGTTGCAAAGATGGAAAAATTCATAGGCACAGAAACTAATAACCGGGCAGAATTAGAAGCCTTAGTAGAAGGCCTCTTTCTATGTAAAAATCTAGGCATCAAAACCTTAGCCATAGAAGGTGATTCTGCAATTGTAATTAATGCCCTTAGGAAAGGCTCTCTTCTTAACAAGAGACTTGATTCAATCTTATCAAAAGCTATGATCTTATGACAATTTTTTGAATAAATAACCATTAATCACATTTATAGGGAAGGTAATATCAAAGCAGATGAATTAGCAAATAGTGCTATTGAGAATTATCTCGAAGGGTTACAATCTTAAGTTTGGATATAGGAAATTTTGCTCAAACTTGTTCTTAATTATGTAGTGAAGTATCCTAGTAGACATGTCAAATACACTACTATTTCAATACCATATATTTCCTACATAACAGTACATCATTTCTTTGATAATAATGCCTTTTAGTTATAAAATAAGCAATATAGGAAAAATAAGATCTTAGACTTGCCAAAGAGATTATTTTACCCACGATTGAGCTAGGATCCCCAGGCAAATCCGAGATCTTTTACCATATCTTTTAAGATCCCACGATAGCTTTAAATGCTCCTTATATCGGGTTTTGTCTTACTCATAGCTCAACAAACCTGTGGAGTCCCAAGACTCTCGACTTAAATCCATAATGACTTGACACGATGTGATTATAATGACAATTTAAACCCTAATCAGGGCTACCTCTTGATCATTTCGATAATCTCTAATTAGTCAGGTGTGTAAGATTTCTCTAGATACTTCCAGATGAGCTACTAATATGAAGCCGCACTTTTGATCTATCATAATTTGATAGCCTAGCAGAGCTCTTATCTTTTAACGTTTACGCAGATCATGGAGACTAAAATTTATGTTTTTCATGCTGTGGGTAATAGGCAGCTGACATTTAGAGGAAGTATCCAGCCAGAACGATGGAACCGCATCCTCTTACCATCGGATGATCTTGTCAGGAGAGCCATTGAGATGATATTTAATGAAGATAAGTAAGATTTTGAATTTACTCTGCGAACAAATGGAGAAATTGTGGGTACGTTTATATCATGCTTATTTCTTACTAGGATCCCTAAAAATGATATAGTAACCCTTAGTAAAAAAGTCTTCTCTGAGGAAATCCTGCTGGGTCTGGAACAAGCAGTATTTAGTGTGCACAAGAATCTGGAAATTCCTCTCCCAGAGGTATATATGACAACAGCGGTTGGTAGCCTGATAGAGGACAACAATATCCTTCGGCGACCAATCATGTTCCTCCGAAATAAAGAAGTTTTCGATGACAACTGGGGTACAGTGGAACGGAATATCCACTTTTTACTGAAATGGCTGAGGATCATTCCATCATCTGACACGGTATGGTTCTGTAAATATCTCCAAGAAGAAGGATATCAGGTTCCTGCTTCCATGGAGAATGTAAAACTCGATAATATCCAGGTTATTGCACCAATAATCGCCAAAAAAGCTGGCAAAAAGTGATCAAGAGCGAGGCTAAGGAAAAAGCGAAGGTGCCCGAAAATGAAGTCGAAGGAGATAATGATGATTCAGACGAGCTGATTATAATCAAACACGAATAAATAAAGGGACTGTAGTTAAGTATGGTAAATGGTTTATATAATATGGCAATGTAGGCCATTAAACGTCCTCTGAGTAATAGTGGTAGTAGCTTTGAATTTACTACCATACATTATATAGACCTATAGCTGTTTTGAAATATGACCCTTTTTGCTTATTCAAGGTATAGTAGCTGACTTGTAGGCATCCGCTGAAAATACAGTTATCTTTTATATACTTTAAGGATATACAGCTTTTATTAAATAAACTAATTCTAAATGGAGGTAGTTATCTTTTTTAGAAAGTTAGGAAATATATATTAAGAACCACGGATAATAACTGGGTATTGGCTTATGAGTAAAATCTGTTTTTAAGATTTATGTATTACTTTATAATTAAAAATACAGTCACCGATTTTCATACACCTGCCTTTCTACCCAAACCAGAGGATACTATTATAATACATAGGGATGTTATGTATGTAAAGGAATAGCAGTACCTTGTCATATACTAAGAATAATTGACTCCCCCTTTAGCAAAATGTGAATGGTTATAACGGCTCTAATCCTTTCTTTTTTCTACAGAGTATTAATAATGGACCCATCTAGCTTGGTACCTCCTCCTTCACCCCAGTAATCAAAAATATTTTTTGAACCATTATAAGATTAGTATAATAGTAAATTATGGGATACAGAATCTTAGCATTAGGATTACTTAGTATCAAGGTGGTCCTTGGATTGATATGTATCTTCTTAGTTTGAATAACATAGGATGTAGTAATGATTAAACTAGGATGCTTTAGATCCTAACCAATCAATACTAAGTTAATCAACGTAAGTTTATTAGCCTTTTTGGTTAATCAAACGATTGATCAGTTACCAACGATTGCCCTCCTCTTAGAGATCTGAACCGTTATTGAAAGCTATAAGTAACCATATTTCCCATCTCTTACTCCATTCATCCTCGATAATTCATCCCTTTTCAGGAATGTCAACTACCATTAAAATTACGAGCTCCAAGGTCCAGATTGCCTTTGATGGGGAAATCACCATTAATCGACTAAAGGCTATAATGTTAACTACCCACAATCTGGTCCTCCGCGCAATTTTTAAAATCCTGGGCAAAGAATTTATTACTAATACTCATTGCTTCAAGGTTAACTCTGATATCCCTGCAATGTTTATAGCATCAGCCCTTCAAGTAGACCCAGGGAAAGAAGACATTGGACGTTTGTGCAGAAGGATTTTTAAGAGACAATATTTGAATAATTTAGGGAAAGTTATCCAAAATATCATAATGGATCTGACTATACCGAACTGAGATTCTATGATATTCCCACAATCGGTGGTGTACCTGTACCTTCTTATCCTGTCTTTGCCACTGAGGATTGAGATTCCTTTATTGAAACAACCCCTACCATTAGAAGAAATCTGGACTTCCTTTTTGTTTTTCTTCATGTTCGATTCCCCCAAGGGGAAGATTGGTTTGAATGTTTCTTAAGGGAGGACGATGTAGAGAACACTAATAGAGATGGTTTCAGTGAGTCTGAAACTGAAGAAGCTGGGGAAAGTATGGATTTAGGAGAATTTACAAGAACCAAAAAGAGGAAGACATAACTTCTTCAGAATCTCTGCTTCCGGCCTTTTCTTAAATCAGCTTCATATTTCAGAAATGCTCAAAATATTTAAATCTAAGACCTAGATTGTACGTATGACTCCTTACCTATTTAGATGGAGGTTATTTCATGATATTCATGTTAACAGCAGTAAAATAGATGCTTTTCTGGGATTATATTTTCTTCTGTTGTAGATAAGCTTTCTGGACTATATCCTTCAGATTTCGTTTTAATTAAACAAATTACTAATCTTCGTCTACATCTTTGGATTAATAAATATGGATTACTATATAGATAGAAGATTGATATATGTATTTGTGAGTACTTATATAATCTTTTATGTATATACATACCAACATATTGATGTTTAGATGTAGATGGTTCTTAGTGTCCGAACGAGTAATTATGCCCCAAGAGTATTAAGTTCCTAAAATTCTCCTTCTCTTGTTACGCTAATTGTAATCATGACAATACTAGCATAAGGAATGTAATCTTTGGCTTATGGTGAAGAAATATGACAGTATGACTGCCTATTGACACATTTCAATTACTGCAACTAGTATATATTAGTTTGGAAACCTTTCTATTGTCTGTATGAGGTTTTGTTTCCTATTTCACGTTCAGGATTTTATTTGCAAAGGAGCAGTACTGAGAAATTTACTCTCTTTTTTTGTGATGAGAGGAAACACTGATCTTGTAAAAAATACAAGGTTTAATTTAATATCTAAGTGGAATAACATAATAATATATAATTAACCTAAAAAGGGAAGACATAACTCCCTTGATCAGAGATTAAGCTTCTATGATTATCCTGGCCTATTTATTGAATTAAAGGTAATTCCATGATATCCCTGTTTACAGTATTAAAATAGTAGTTTAATATTCATGTGGCTGTAAAGAGTCTTTCTGGATTATATCCTTCTGATTTTAAATTGATAAATCACTAAATCTCTATCTACATCTATGGATTAATATCGTTTGATTAATATACAGATAGAAGATAAATATGTATTTATGAACACCTATTTTATCTTGTATTTATATATTCATTAACATATTGATTTATAGGTGTGGATAGTTTTTTAGTCTCTGTATGAGTTTTTATCCTGTCATGGATATTTAGTTCCTGAATTTCTATTTCTCTTTCTAATCTCCGTCTCTTATGATTGTAGTTGAAAATTTCGTTTTAACCATGCTGGAAGAAGTATAGTTGGTGCAGATTTGGGTTATGCAGGTACAGCAAGGACATGGAAATCAGGGACTCTTGCAGAATAAAATTCCAAAGACAATACTCTACTGAGAAGATCTTGGACAAGGAATGTAATAGGTTTTCTGGAAATAATTTTAAATTTGTAATAAGGGGGTATGCCCCCAGAAATACTATGTATGATCTGGACTTAGGTCCCAGGCAAGACTGGAGGTTTTCTTCTCTGTTCTTTCCTACCAGTTCCCAAAGTGAACGGAGATCTTTTGTATTTAACTTTATGATCAATAAAATTATCTTGGCTTCGGCCTTTGCCTATCAAAAAAAGAAAATATTAGCATAGTGGTGTATGAACTTATTTGCTGCTGCATATATCTATATTTTATATTTTTATTTTATTTTTTTCAATTTTATTTTATTTTTAATTTCTTGTACGGACGAACCCAAAATAAAAAAAATTTGGACGAATCTCGAACCCAAATCCGAACCCGAATCAAAACCGGCAACTTAGATAAGAACTATAATAGAAGCCAAGGAGCATGACCCAATGGAACTACTTTTCAAAATTGTGCAAAAGTTTACCATTGATTGTTGGAACAAAATGATGAACCCCTTACATCTCTTAGTGTTTTCTTTGATGCCAAAGTATTATAGCAAAGAGGTACTTTCATTGCTGAGGAGAGTGCACCATGTAGGAGTGGGGAGGTTGCTGCTAGTTATAAGGCTACATTTAGAAGATATTTTTAGATAAAGATATCAAAACTGTTGCCTTAAACAAGTTTGGTCATCTCATATCTTCAAAAAAATATGATGTTCCAGCTCTTCTAGACAAATATAGGAGAACTGTTAATGAGTGTTGGTATCTACATGATCAAGGCTCCATTTACTTGCAGCCTCTTACAATTAACATACTCTTCCAAGTATGTATCTTTTTATTTTTTTAGTTTTCTCGTTTTTCATTTGATGTTATTATGCAATACCATAATTTTATAATCTATGTTTAATGTTTTTAATTTATAAAATTAAATACTAAATGTTGTATCCAAACTCAACAGATTGCAAGTTCTTCTTGAGCTGAGTGGAATTGGAGTCCATACTCTATCCAATCAATCAAGCACAATTGTTTGGACCATATACACTCCAATCTGTCTTTTGTAATATAAGAAGCCTAAATACAATGAGGGTGTGACAAAGAATTAGTATCTAATCCCCGATAAGCTGATTTATATGCTGCATTGCACAGCTTGCTTAAGTGTCCAAAGATTAGGCAGCTTCTACACTTGACACACCTAGTGGGAGTGCCAATCCAATTGATTGTGGTTCAAATGAAATGGAACCAAATGCTGACCTTGATGCTTCAGATGGAGAAGAATACGAAGGCAATTAAATATTGATTGTAAATTTAATTTTAATTATGATATGATTTTTTGCAAATTATGAATGAGGTATTTAAATATTCTATTAATTGGCAATTGTGAGTATTACTGTTCTACTTCTTATAAATAAATATATATCTGTATGTATATATGTATTCCCGTACCTGTACCCAAGTTGTACCATTGTACCAGGTTCTGATACCCGTAACCCAACCAGCAACTTAGTTTCCAGTTCTTGAGATAAACAAGATCAGGGATATGATAATTTCTATAAAATACAGAATCAAACATTTCACTTCAATGTTCTAAAGCTTCATTCTAAATAGCTATGGCACCTACATCACTTGTCACAACACTGAAAAAGAAAGGAAAAAATCACATACATATCTAAGTTGCCAATTTGACAATCTAACGGTAGATAAAATGACTCTTTCATTATCAAGCTCGAAAGTTCTATGAGTATCTGCATGCATGGATTTTGATTTAGTCTCAATTTCCTACCCACGCATTAGTTTGCAAAAGAATGGTACTAGAGTGTGAAAAGGCAAATAGAGAATATTGTGAGGATGGTTGTTATCATCCCAAACCCTGATTTCATTTTGTTAAGAACTTAAGATGCATGGAACAGAGTTCTGTTTCCCTTTCTTATGTATGTTTGTTTGTTCTTTAACCTTGATGGATGAAGGCTTAGAAGATAAGGATATCTGTCTTTGGTGTTTGGACATGCATAGGTGCGAATTGTGAATAATTCAGAGATCTAGCTGTTCATAATGTTCACTGGGATAACAGTACGAATAAGAGAATGAAATTGTTTAAATACAATGCAGCAATCATTTAAACTTCTTGTGTATGACTGTATGATAAGTGTCAAGTTCTAAAAATCTCAATGGACTGCACTATCCTTGGCACAAGATGTCAACTCATTCTCGAATAACTGCAAGGAGGTATAACCAAGTGGAAGCTAGATATCTTCCCTAGGCACCTTGGATCTAACTTCTCGATAAATAGGTGTTTTATTTTCCATGAGCGATGTCATCTAGACTGTTGTATCTATTCATGTGATAGATCTATTTGATAGTTTATTAGTGTATCATAGTTTTCTATAAATGACAAATCAGTATTAAGTGTTTGAATTTTAAACTAGAGAATTGAACAAGTGACTTTAAACAATTGAATCACACGAGTCTATATAAGCTATTGCAGGGGCCAACAGGAATCACGTTGGAAATCATATCAAAGAACTCCATTGTTTTATTTCCTGAACTATAGTAGTTCAAAAAGAACAGAGAAATTGATTAAAACAACAAAAAGTTCTTTGCCCTAGAGCCATACAAATAATTAGTATTACAGACTAATTTAGCAGGAGCATCAAAGAATGTATATGAAATGAACCAATAAAATTCATTAGAGACCATATCTAACATAAATTTATACAAATATTCTTCAAAATCATGCATATTACTGAATTTACACAACATATTATTGATTTCCTTCATTTAACGATAAAATTTTGAGTTCAGTACACATCATAGATCATTAAAAAGAATTTAATACATATCAACTAATTATACCACTTAATTTTCAAACCAAAAAAAATATCAGAAGGCCAACCTAACTGCATGAGGGCAGAAGTGGGACCAACCTTATTGGATTATGAGTAAAATGCTCTATATCCAAGGTAAAATCACTGTTATTCACATTCATTAGCCCTTTACAACAGGTAACATCAGAATAAAGGCAGTTAGAAAAGTAAATAGAAAAAATAAAGGCAGTTGTTTCAGTCTTCCACATACATAAAGAGGCACCTTCCATAGCAGAAAAGAAGGTGCAACATTCAAACAGAAAAGAGGCATTTGGAGAACAGTAGCAAGAATTTAAAATGAATGAATTGTTAGAAAAGGTGTCTCAACTTTTCTCCTAATGTTTTAACCATATGAAGAATGCAGTTTGCAAAGTATGAAACATGGAAACTTCAAATGTTAAACAATGTAACAAATGTGTGATTGAATAAAACAACCCCAAGATTTACAATGCGTACATGCGACTTTAGATTGGATACAACTCAGTTTACATAATGTGATATTATTGGTAATCACAAGGGGACTTACGTAAATGTTCTTGGACTTAATCAATTCTTTTCCCTCAAAGTGGTTGAAACTTGAATCCTTGAACCGGCTTGAACGTCATAGAAATATAAAAAAGTAAAGGGTTTAGAAAAACCTAAGCTACTTCCTAAGGACAATGAAAATAATGGATGATGCTTGGATATTAGAATTCCTTAAACCAAACTTTCATTTGCCATGCGGAAACAACTAAACAAAACATGATGCAATCTCCAAAGGTAGCAAAGGATTTTTATATCGTAAACATTCATCTAAATGCCCAATATTGGCGCAATCCAAATGAACATCCACAATCGAACTTGTGCTCAAGTGGGGTTCAAACTAACCATTCACTGCAATTTGCAATTAACAAACTACAAATGGTATGAACCAAAGAATTCATCACATATCGCCACATTTCTCCATTAAAATCAATGAACTTCAACTAAACTTCGAGAAGTAGAAACCATGCAAAAATGTTGAAACAACACACAAAGATCCATCGTATCTTCAATGAAAATTGTATATTAACTTCAACATGGTCTCGGCAACAATTTTTGTTATCCTCCTTCTACTGCTACTCCTAATCTATGTCTAATGAATAACTCTTTTACTAATGAGAAGGCCAAGCCTTATATAGACTTCTCAATCTGTAATGTCCCCTTCTAGAATATAAATAATTAATAAGGTCAAGAAAGTAAATAATTTAATTATTTAATATTCTCTCAAAAGTAATTCATAAGGAGGGGTGATTGTTTTTCTGATGAGAAGTTTATACTGCTGGATCTGTATGATCTGAAATAATTACGGACTTTCCTTTGATCTGAATTATGCACTAAACCCCACGTCACCCTACTTGGATCAATTGTTCTTGCAGGCAAGTGGTATGGCTAGCTGAAGGAGTAAATGTGACTGAATATAAAGTCTCAAAATAGTCCAGATCTACTCCTTATTCTTAAATAGCAACAATTCTTACCCCATGTCCCCATGCGGCTGCTTAAGTGTAATTTCGGCTTAATTTTAAGCAGCTGGAGAGTTCCCATGCAATTTTTTAACTATAGGGAAAGGATAATTTGGAATCTTTCGCTATTTTTGTGGAGCAGCTGCTGCTTAAAAATTGAGAATAAGCTTTGAAAAAAGGGGGGGCTGGAAATAAGCAGCAATTGCTTATTGAAAAAAGCAACACGTGTCTTCACCATGTTTTTTTTATCTCCTTTTTATTTGCCTACAATTTTGCCTTCACATAATATTTGCAAGAAATAAGACTAAGAATTTAATTTAAAAATAATATTTAAGAAGACTGCTTAAAAATAAGCAGCAATGTTCCATCCATGGGACCATCAGCCCCACAAATTGTGCCTCAAAAAGTTGAGCAGCTGCTGCTAGCAAAAATAAGCTAAGCAGCAGCATGGGGACCTGCCCTTATATTTGTTCTCTCAAACCTTGAAATAATCATTCCAATTCTCTGAATTTGAAACACAATTGAAACCATTGAGTGAAGTTTCCTATAGAGCCACCCTTGGGTGATCTTTCACAGCTGCAGGTAACTGAATCAGGAAGGAAATCATCCCTCTCTGATTGCTAATCTGAGAAACCTCTTCTCCAAGCCAAAGGCAAAGTTCTCCAAAAAAAAAAAGAATAGTTGAATGATATTCCAAAAACCCTTTTAAAGTCTTTTTATTCTTCTCCAAAATGCAACGCCACTTTTAGGGTTGCAAGTATTTTATGTTTTAATAAAATATATGCCACTTTAATGTTTAATTATTCATCCTCCAATATGGCATCCACCTCTAGGAAATTAAAATGTGACTTAAAGTCACTTATATAAAAATAATAAAGTTACATTACAAATTATTAAAAAGTAAATTAATTATTTATAAAGTTACTTCATAAAAGTAACTTTAATTTATTTGATTAAAACATTAAAATCAACTATAGAGAAATTTTAATATTTTCATATTTACTTTGAGACCATCCACCCGACCTCTTCAACCGAAAACCGGTGACGCACCTGGTCTGCAGGTGATGTCTAACAATAGCAAGCCAATTGCTAGTCTCCTAAAAAATAGCACCCCTTCCTAAAAAAATAGGAAACTGCCTCTGATCATCTGAAATGGCTCATAATGCTCCCTGCAAGACTCTACAAGGTCTGGATGGTCAGCAGGTGAACTATCAGTCTCTTCCTAAAAAATGGCCTTTCTAAAATATAAAAGACCAAACTCTGAGCTCCTAAAATGCCACGCAAACCTCCCCAAAGGACCACAAGACCCCTGAATGGGCTCTCTATCCACTATATTAGCCAATGGAAACCCCATTGATAGGTTAATCCCTGAAAAACATTGACACTAGGTAAGGCACAAAAATGGGGACATTACATCATATGAGTTACCAATGCAATGAGTTACAATTGAAACATACTTATCGATGTTTCAGAATTAATCTATGTGCTCATGCGAGGGATGCTTGAGGATCCATGCCTAAAATGGGAAGTTGTGTCTAATTTAGTCTTTGTACACTTGCTATAATGATCGTTGTGTCTGAACTCTTAACCTTCTATTCATGCGATTATTGCCTTGTAAATGGGAGGCTAGATGTCCCGTATTAAAGGATCTGCCTGCTGCTGTTTTGAATTAAAGAATAACTTCTTCAATGCCCTCGGAAGAGTGTAGGATATCTCTTAAGTATGCCACGAAGGGGTATGAAGAGAGGGGTTGTGTCTCTTCGCAACTTAATTACTTCCAAACAAATCATGTTTATCTCAAAGCTTACATACTAATTTCCTTTCTATCAGTTTTGACTAAAAATTATTAATTTCTTGACAAACATATTAAACTCCTTTACAGATCACACTCTTATATTGGACTTGTTCTTTATTATTGATCACTAATATCACTGTACAAGAGGAGGGGTCTACTTTAAGAAAATCGTCAAGTCTTAAGTAAGACGATTTTCTGATGAGTAATGTCTATTTTAGAGATCCCTTATGTTGGGGACATGACATCTAGCAAGTCGATTGGCTTGCTTTTGTCACTTTTTAAATGTTACAATTTCCTCTGGTTTATCCAGTCAATTATATACATAGTTTTTCTTCCTAGCTGAAAACCCCTATAGGATACTCCTTTGACTTATCAAGAATAAAATCTTCTTTCTTAAGTCGTTTGAACACTTAAGAAGAGATATGATTATACAGTTACACTTCTGATATGTTAAATCATCGCTGAAAGAGGTTTGCTTAGCATCAGCATATCGCATTCTGAGTTTCAGATATTTGCCATCCTAATGTGTAGGAAGCTATGTTACAAAGGGACGTGTCCCTTGTCACCACGAGATTCATCCCTGTCCCCGAGACGTTTCAAGGACGGGGGACGAAAAGGAAACATCCCCCAGCTGTCCCTGATTGCAAAAAACTGCAGGAAATGACAGGAAACGTCCCCTGACATTTGGGGACGGCTAGCCGTCCCTAACATGCCTAGGGGATGCCGAAACGTCCCCTATCCATCCCTGAAACAGATAGGTGTCCCCTACACATTCAGATGATTTTTGGCATTCAAAAAAAAAGAACACTTTTTTTTAGTTCTTTTTGCCAAAATGGCAATGTGGGGGCCCACAAGGTTTGAATTCAAATGAAGTTCAACTTGGGAAAAAATTCGGCAAAAAAATAGTGATTAAATATGTTTAAAATTTTAATTTAAATGAAAATAAGTATATCAAATTTTATATATTAAATAATAAATATTAAAATTATAAATCTAATATTTAATTTAATTTTTTTAATATTCATCAGAATAAACATATTAAGTTTACGTATTAAATGAAAATGTTAAAACATTCAAATATTAAATAAAAATATATTATAATTATAAATTTAATTTAATATCTTTTAAATATTTAATTACAAGACATTCAATAAAAAACAATTCAATCAATATTGTTTATATATTAATAAAGCCATCAAATTCAAATTATATTTAAAAACAGATAATAAAAATAAAAGTAAAAACTGAAATCTAAATATTAAAAATTATTAAATTTTATATTGATTTGGATGTTTACATTTGATAGACCATGGTTTTGATGTTTGAGACTATTGTTATAATGCTGTTATACTACTGATTTATACTGCTGCTATTATCATTTATGTTGTTATACTACTGTTGTAACTCGTGAATCTGTGATTTATTTGCATATTGTCTTGTTGTTATCAATTATTGACATCTCTCTCTCTTTCCCTCTATCTATAATAACTTAATATATTTTGAAAAATTCATATTTGTATATATATATATATAAAAGAAAAATTTGTATACTGATGTCCCCTATTTTTGGCCCTTTAGCCTTTAGGGAACATCCCAGAAATACATCCCCAGCCATCCCCCTGTCCCCATCCCGGAAACGCCACGGAACATAGGTAGGAAGCCTGTCCTGTTTCAAATTGTGACAAAATCTCCTTTCAAGCAGATTAATAACAAAAAATGTACCTAACTGGCACAATAGTAACCAATGATTTTTTGTCTACATGATTAGATTGCTAACTCCTCCATAAGAAATATGAGAATATGCATATCCAATGCCATCCAGTCGGACAACGTTGACCTCACGTCAAATTGCATATTTGAGACAAAGGAAGCTGCCGACAGAAATTCAGATGGTTGCACAGAGGAGGCTGAATTTTAGAGGTAAAGACCTTAGCTGGTCAGATGCCATGAGAGGACTTGAGAGACTGAATTAGCAGTAACTTCAAATGCAAGGGCAAAATGGCACTAGTAGCAGTTTCAATTACCAGCCCCTACAAGTAAATCCAATCAAAAACAGAATAGCCAGAGAAAATGATAAGGTTGCCATCAACTCACAAGTTGAAATGGCTCATGAGTTCCTCAAAGTATAACTTAGCCGTGAGTTATTGCCCACCACTTCAAATTAAAAACTCACCTGCAGTTCCATAAGTCCATTCCACCTGAAAAACCCATCACTTTGTGTCATTTCGGTGTTGTTTTTTTTTAGCAGCAGTGTTTGAGTTTGCTGAAGGGTGGGAACAAAAATCATCTATTATCAGCTCTCACTTTCAAATTCAACAATATGCATGTTTTTGAAGAATAATTTTCAAATTTATATGTTTTTTAATGTTCGGAAAGTTTTCTTATTTTTCCCTAACTTTTTTGTTTAGGGAAATTTTCGGATTGTTTTAAAATTTGGGTCAGACAAGATATTGCCAAGACCGAGATTTTCAACTATGAGAACATTAATGGTAGTTCACATTTGAAATCCATACTGGCAACTCTATTTGTTAAAGGTGGGAACACTATAACTGTATTAGATCACATGATATTAAAAAGGAATCAGCACTAGGAGATAAGCACGCAAATTGGCTAGACACTAGATTTCTGGAAGAAGTATTACCTTTGGATGCAAGGGAAAGGCAGTCTAAGTTTTATGTTCTGCACCTGATTTAAAATTTATTTATTTATACCATCAATGCACATTACACTATTAAGTGTTTATATTTGATCTCTTTGTAGTGTACTGTCATGGCAATTGAAATCTCTAATTCTAGGCAAATTTTTTATTTTGCATCACCTCTGATATGCAACTGGCTGGGATTTTTCTAAGGTCATTCCCCTATTACTTACAGATACTAAGCTAGTACTTTGTCACCAAAAGATTATATTGTGGGTACTGAAGCCACTCCAAACCTTACCCCTTGGACTGTTGTACCTGCAGCTGCAGCTGCAACTGCAAATGATGACCAGCTAAATTGCCTGCTGAACCCAATGATGACAACTTTTCCTTAAGAACAGCACCTGCACAGCGTTATATAGCTAAATATTAGAAAGATGAACACCATATATTCCCAGCTTCAGAACTCAGTGAAATGGCTCAAAGCAAATGCTAAAGCATATCTCTCACCATTAAATTTCCAAACAAATAAAACAAATCAAAAAAATGCAATTCAAAAGGCTTAGGCATATAAAAAAAGTGGCTGCCTTCTTAAATTTGCAAATACTAGTTAGCATAGATATAACAATTTATCATTACGGTTATCGTTTATGTCAGCTCACCATATGTTTTCCTTGTGTTTGTCAGTTGTACAAACTTGTATTAATACATTAAAGCAAGAACCATCTATCATCCTTCACTGTGAGGACCACAATAGACCTGGTGGGCCTATATCCAATCCAGTATGTGGATGGCATACCATCTCCTAATATGTGTACTGTGTGTGTGTAAACATATCTATTTAGGTAGGAGCTGTTAGCATTATGTGTCCAGTGTTGTCACTGATATCAACATGTTGTGTGCATTGATGTCAACCTGATGCAATAGAGTACCTCATGCAGAGTAGTATGAGTAGTGTTTAATATTGTATCTAATGGAGAGTTGTGTTGTCTTATGTATGGAATGCTGAGATATGCAGGAAAGAGTACCTTAAGTCTAATATGCAGGAAAGAGTATTTGAAGTGCTGTTATGATTCACATGTTTTTCTGATGTCTGGTGGTGATAACAAGTCAATATGTGGCGTATCCGGAAGATGGAAGTATGGGAATCTGGAATATGCAGGAAAGATTATTTGAAGTCCTTATAAGAGAATGCTCTACATTCCTCCGCATAAGATTTTGGTAGCTTGCGGTTTTGGCATTGTAATGTATGATCTGTGAATGTTGCACTATCCTATTTTCAGGTCCACAGAAGTTCAGAGGTACAATTTGTGATTTGTTGTTTGTTGTCAGTAAGGCTCGCTGTCAGAAATAGTCACGACAGGTTCGAAGAAATTGTAAGGTTCGAAGGATTGGTAATCCAAGTTGTGAGGTTTGGTGGACATGTTACTAATGTTTGTGCAGTGTTCCATATCAGATATCTTATGTTGGTTTGCTCTGCAAGTGAAGTTATATTGTTCTGAATGCGACATGGTTGTCTGTTTTGGTCTCTGCCCGACTCAACTAACTATGGTGAATTGATTTATCACTTATTGATTTGGATATGCTCAGGAAGAAGAGTTAAGAGGTTGAAATAGGTCGCATCGTGGCATGGTGTGCTTTGCGTGGTGTCGTGTGCATTGGAGAATGTTTTGGGGCCAACCAGTTGATGTGCTTTAATGCTTTAGTACACGTTTCATTTGGGTCCAACCTTGAAAGATGTTGTGATGCTTGTGCTTAAATGAAATCATTTATTGGAGGCATGTTATGATGTATTTGGGCCCCCTTTATGTCTTGGGATGGACCGTATTGGATTTAAATGCTCGAGGGAGCCAACTCTGTGTGAATAATACTTATATCTATTGTGGCCGACCTAGGTGTAATTTTGATGATCAAATTGATATATATAGACATGCAATCGGAAGAGTTGGTGTGAGGATTCAAGTGGATCATGGTGAATGTGTGTGGATTGATTCGGGATCGAATGTGAAGTCAATGTAATGCAAATGTGAAGTCAATGTAATGCAAATGTGAAAGTGCAAAGGTGGAAGAGTGCGAGTTTGACAAAGTTGTTGCAGTGTTTCATCAGGAAATTCTATATCTTTTCATTTCATCATTTGTAGCGCCAAGTCTTTCTTCAAGGAGCACCACGCTTCCATGGAAGTGAACCTAAAACAAACATTGTAGTATTGTTATTCATATAGTGAGTTTGATTCTCACCATGGTTTTTCCCGCATTGGGTTTTCCACATAAATCTTGTGTTCTTGTGCGTGTTGTCATTGCGATATCTTTTGCCAATGGTTAGTTGGACTAAAATTAATTATTAAGAGATTGTGACAAAATAGTTAAGTTTTTTTGTGCATGCTGTTTCACCCCCCCCCCCCCTCCTCTTAGCATCCGGAGGTATTCAACAAGTACATGTGTATTTATGTAATTATTTACGTNTAAGAGATTGTGACAAAATAGTTAAGTTTTTTTGTGCATGCTGTTTCCCCCCCCCCCCCCCTCCTCTTAGCATCCGGAGGTATTCAACAAGTACATGTGTATTTATGTAATTATTTACGTTTGTTGGCTTGCATGCACAAATGCAGTTGATTAATAACCAGTATCCAAATCTGTTCGAAAGACAAATCCTATGATAAAAGAAATCCTCGAAACTGCATAGTCACCTGCGTCTATACACATCATTTTGAGACACTCATTTATAGTTGACACTTATTTGCTGTGGTGGGTTGTTCACCCACTTGACCTCACTCTTTTCCTATGGTAGAGTGTATCCATGGTAAAGCGAGATGTTGAGTTGAACTTGCTAGACAACTATACTTAGTTCCCAGAGGAAATGGGTGACATCCATAGGGGCTACAGGCACCATATGTGTTGCTATATGAATCTGTCATGTCCCAATAATGTATCTCTCTACATTAGCCCTCGTTGAATATCTATCCACATTAGCCCAGAGTGTCAGGAGAGCATAGGCAAGGCATGTGTCACTGATTAGCCAAAATCTCTACATATATCAACTTTAAGATAAGGGTGTTGCAGAAATACAAGAATCAAACTTGAACAAATACAATTCATTGACCATAACAGTCAATGAGCAGAACTATAGAAGCCATGTACAAAAAAAGTTGTATGTTTCTTTTTGCTTCGTTATTGTATTTTAATATATTTCATCAACTGCAGAACTTTTCAAGCTGTATTTTGAAACTTTGGGACAAGAAAAAGAATTCTAAATGACATAAGTCAAAAAGAACTATAATCACTGCAAATACAACATATAAAAGTGAAACATATATTAAAAAAAAACTCAAGGATACTTGATTATGCTAGTACGGAGTTGATTAAAAAACTATAAGGAAACTTATTAGCAAGCAAAGGAGTCTGAAGGAGATGCTATGAAGATCTACTCTAGAAAATCTAGTACACTGACAGCAGCAAAAAGACCTATGACAGCCAAGGCTAGCTATGACTATGACTATGTCTAGGAATATGGATTTAATATTTGTATCAACAAATATTTGCAAAAGACAATATTTCAGTAACAAAGAAAATAAAATACGAAAAACGGACCAGCAGTGAATTACTCCTTAACATCATAGATGCTGTGTCCGAAGGATTTGCAGGGGTGGCTTAGTATTTTGAAAATGTAATGTTGACACTTGCCTTTACCGTTGCTTCTACAAATCTTTCCTGGGAAGCATTGCAGAAAAGTATTCACTATGATATGACTATGAATTTGATACTTCTGTTTCTGAAAGCGGACAAGATGCTTTCAAAATCATATTTCCAATAATGTGTGATGCAACCTGTCGTCTTCAAACATCCTTCACAAAGTGATTCTTGGCTTATATCAATGGAATAGAGTATTTAGGTGATTGTTACTTCACCTGGCAATGGATTAGGGGTTCTGCAATAGGTGACTGATTCTCCTAGTGGTCCCAGGCCTGTGAATGGGTATTGTATCCAAAGCTATGGCCTTTTGATTAAAGAAGGGAGCAAACAAACTGCTCAAACGATGAGATTTGCCTTACTGGAGATTGGAATTTGTAGACTATGCAAGGACATTACACAGCATTAGATAGGATTATATGACCACAAAGATCACAAAATTTCCAAAGGTAGATGCAAGAAGGCTTTCCTTAACATTCATCTGCTTGCAACTGTAATCATTTGATATTCCTAATAGCTTGGTGAAAGGGGTAGGCTATTGTGAGGGCAGAATAAATTGGTGGAAGGTAGAACAAATAACTTTAAATTTTTCACCTTCTTGTGAGACAAAAGTAAACAGATCATCACGTTAGTTCTTCCACCTGTTGGAGCAAATGTTTTGCTCTTGCTCTTGCAATCTTGCTTCAAGCGCAAATGCCCTCAGAACTATTCCTCAGAAAAAATATGTTTGTTGTGCATAGAATGTTTGGTAAGGTACATGACCATCACAACTCTTTGCAAGTCATCCGTAAATACTTATGCCTTAGTAGGAACCATCGTGCATAAAAAACCTTATTCATGTGAGTTAACACTATTGTACCTTCTAACTGGAGCTAATGTGAAGTTACCCCTTCTCTATGTAAGGGCCAATCATATAGGTGCTTTGCAAGGTGTGGAGGCTTTGTAAGGTGTGGGCCAAAAACTTTCCTAAATGTGACATGTGACTAAAAGGACACCTGCCTTCTATCATTCAGCTCACCTCACATGAGCACCTTCATTATAGACTATTGTTGAACATGCTATGCATGATCAAGTAGAGATAAGTTGTTTTCAGATGCTACAATGATGTTTTTAAGCTAACTAATCCATGGATTTGTTTTGATATGGTATTTGAGGCTTAACACTAGCCCTCCAAGATTTCAAAGCATTTTTGCAAATCAACAATGATAGAATGGGAAACGAGGCACTGAGCAGGGGTTTTATAGAATTTTAAAATTCGGAACTCTGCTGCCATGTTTCTCAAATATAAAGCTTATCATATATCAAGCAAGCATACAGCTGTCGTTCTAATGGTGCTGCCCAAATCATCGTGATCGATGAGTAACTGCATTATTAGGGTTTTCCACAAAACCCTGATTTTGGGATCTACAAGCAGTATTTTGAAAATACGATCAAAGATCTGGATTCATTATGGAAAATTCTGTGGGCCAGTACTTTTGCCCTTTTCTCTATTTCTCCATTTATGCCCTCAAATTCAATACTGTAATGTTTTCCTATTTCGCCTTGATATCACCAAATTTAAATTTAAATTTCAATCGAAGAACTATTCCCTGTGAGCAAAGGATCGGCAAAAGCTTTGGTGACAGGGTTCTTAGGCCTGTTTGTGTAGGTGTTGGATCACTTAGATGAGGCTGCATGAAAAGCCTAGGGATACCTCAGCAGAAGTCCATGTTGGGCTCTGCAACGCACCAAAGCCAATAAAGGACCATGTATGAGAAACAGGCAGCAAGGGTGCTACCCACAAGTGACACTTCAAATTGGAAGAACCAGTAACTGTTCTGTAAAAAGCCACAAGCACCCATATAGACTACCACATGGACACACCCATATGAATAGCCCATCTGTTCCAAAGGTGCCCTATAATGTCCCCATTTTTTGGGTTTCAAGTTAACACCCTGTGTCTGTTGGCACCCTCTGATTTTAGTTTAATACTCTCAATGGTTCTGCAAAAATTTAATTAATTGATTAAAGTTGTCTATGGGGCCACCCAAGATCTTTGGTCGTTTATTTCCTACAAAGGCTGTGATGGAGCGGACGGTCATGGTTTAATGGTTGGCATTGAAGAGTTGCCACAAGACAGAGAGTACCAACATAAGCATGTGGAAATTATTTATTTAATTAATTAATTTCTCGCACAACCATTGAGAGTACGAAACTAAATTCTGAGGGCGCCCACATACATAGGGAGTATGTCTGAAGCCCAAAAATGGGGGCATTAAATGCCCGTGCTAGGAGGTGATTGGGTTGGACTCACTTTGATCACATGATACTTTCTCTCTTTCTACCCATAGCAAGGGGTGATTCATATGTACAAACAAGATAGGTTTTTAAAAGTCAAAAAATCCAAATAATAGGGTTAACAAATAGCATATTTCGAATTGGCACAAAATATGTAAACCTTTGTTACATAAGGATCTGTTCTCTAGGGATTTCCTGCCGTTCACATCACCCTGACATTTTAGCTGCGGGCACATTTAGGAAACATTCCCAGGGCTGTAAACCTATTTGGCAAAATTTCAAAAATGCTTCTAGAACAAGAAAAATAGAAGGGATGGCAAAGGATCGCTAGCCATCTGATGGATGCACATCTGCACGATAGCCACAGGATGCCTAGACATCCCCCAATTGTACTGGGGACAGCTTTCCCGTTGGCCCAGCACTCTGAAAAATATTTAGAAATCAGAGAGAAGAAAATTTTCAATTATTCTGTGCAGTTTTAAACTTGCTGATGGGACTCAGTAAAGTTAAATTGATTAGATTCCTGCTGTTACAATAAACTGTGATATTAGTATATTACCGATGCCTGCAGCACCTCAGCATTTTTTTGCTTATTTCATTAAAGATGACCATAGAAAAATAAACTGTGTTTTATGAGTAATTGGTTATGGTGATAGGAATTATATTTTGACAACTAAGATTGTCTTAGTAATTCTAATTTTGTCATTGTTTGAAATCTGGAAGGCAGTCAGGTCTACAGGAATGCTATCACTTTGTAATTTTTCTTCTCACTAATATAATACAGTGTTTTTTTGTCATGTTAAAAAATAGTATTATTAATCCATCATTTGTATAAAAAGTTTCAAACATTCAACGATTTTCAGTTTCAGGCATTTGAACATTTCAGTTCTCCATAAGACTTCCATTATTCACTCAAGATAAGACTAGTACTCTCAGTTGATCAATTTGATGGGTCTAATGAAATTCAATTGATATGGCTCCTGCTGTTACTATTTACTGTGATTTTATAGATGTCAGAAGCACGCCGACATATTTTTTGCTTACTTCATTAAAGATGGCCATAAAGAGATAAACTGTACTTTGTGTTATTGGTCATGATGACAAATGTTCTATTTTGACAACCAGGTTTTTTCACTGATTCTAATGTTGTCTTATGAAATCTGGAAAGCAATTAGGTCTACAGGAATGCTGCCATTATGTAATTTTCTCTCCCAGTAAATACAAACATATAATGTTTTTGTCATGTTCAAAAAATTAAAAAATAGGATTATTAATCCATAATTAGAATAAACAGTTCCAAGCAATCAACAAACTTCAATCGTGAGCATTTTGAATTTTTCTGATCGTCTTAACTGAATGATCTGTGGACTTCCATTATTCACCCAAGATAAGACTGTTATTTTCATGTTGATCCATTTGAGGAACTCTGTGCTTTGTACAGATGAAAGCAATGAAAACTTGTGTATTCTCATGTGAATTCTAAGTCAGATCTAATGTTATTTAAAATGGTTCTATACTGTATCTTTGAATTTTCCTATATCTTTTAAGTTGCCTTCTTTTTTTGCCATCCCAGAAACACATCCTACCATCCCTGACCTAGAAACGGCATGGAACATGGATATAAGTGTTCTGCTATTCAAAAATATGCAATTACCACCAAAATAACATACAGTCAACAGAGCATAGTAATGAATCAGGAGGCCACACTTGTCAAGATTAAATCATATTTGAATTTTTTTATTTTGGCAATTTAATTTCACTATTACTAGGGTTTGAGCAAAGAATATTATTCGATGAAATTTTGAAAATCATTTATGAAATTAAAGTAATTTAATCATATTTTAGAAAATTTTCTTCTAGCCTTCACAATCATCCATTTCGGTAGTGCATTTTTCTCTTGATATCTCCAATAAAAGTAATGAAACAATTACAACTTGATTTGGAATATCATTAAAAAAGTTTGGCATGCAAGGCCCTAGATGAGTGGACTTTCCTTAGAAGAGTGACATGTTCAGATTATCTAAATAAAAATATTTATTCTATCGTATCAAATACATGTGATAAGTGAATAGATACTAGAGTATAAATATGTGAGATAAAGGACATGTAGTTAGCACACATCTCTACAAGGTGTCTCTTAAAAATTAATTATGTGCATTGCATATCCTTTTGTGTTGAAAAAACTTAGTCTACAAAGCACGCACTGAAGATGAGCAATACCAGCTTGATAAGCTTTTACAAGAATGACAAAATGAATCAAGATAGATCCACCTAGGATCCATTTTGATAGCCACCAAGCATCCTCATTACTTAACGCGTGAGCTTGGTTGACTTGAGATTCATGATTGTTTCTTGTAATTTTGTACATCGAGATCTTTGGACTTTTGTAGACGAAGTTGAATACTCATGATAATCATATAATGATGTTCACAAACTTCAACTCTCGATTTTGTTTTGTTAACACCAAATGTTATCCGCAAGCTTCTGAAGTCTCGCAATAGTTGTTATGCAACGAATTAATTATATTCACATAGGTGAGTGATAGGTGAATATATAATAGAAAATATGTAAATAGGCATTTATACCATTGATATGTCTTACCAAAACTATGCCAGAAAGTTGAAGGAGAATTATACAGGGAATGAAGAATATGACAACACTTTCTACAATCGTAGGAAACAAGATGGTGAGTCAAGATAAAACTATGAAATGTTCTAGGACTGTTGCGTACTCGGCACTAGGGTTTTAGAAATGATTAGTATTATAATTGGTAAGTTCCTCAAATGCATTTACAAAAATGATAGCCAAACTGCACACCATTCACTCTGTTAAAAAACAATTTATAAATCATTATTGTCAAAGATGAAATTACATATGCATACCACTAACCATGACAACTCAAAATTTCACAAAGACGTTATAAATTTGGTAAAGCTATTTATAGAGGCAATTATCATTTGGGTGCAAATGTTACCACATTGTCCTAGGCTCCTAGGTACCGTTAATGACATGGAAACATACTCAGTCCTCAATTTACCAATCAAAATCATACGCAGCCTAAACTCCCGTTAGTGTGTACTGGTAAACGAACACAAGGAGTGATTGCAACTGAAAACAAGGATGCTGCACCTCTTTTACTACTGCATTATGATCTCCAAGAGATTTCTAGGCCAAAGCTAATTCATTCACTCCTCAAAAAGGGAAATCTTCTAAAAAGATATCAGGATATGCTAGCGGTAGGGTTGAAACACATGAAATTGCCTTCCAATTGCCATCAAAGCAAGCTTTTCGTAGAGACCTAGTACCTTGAGCAGAAGAATGTTCGAATATTGATACAGATCCATCCAAGGATGGCAGCTCTTATCATGTTTACATCCAATCCATCTCGGATAAGCATAGCACGGTGTTCAACCATATTCCTCCATTTTGCCACCGGATAGAGGTTTCCATCATATGCTTAAGTTGGCAGAAGGAGCAAAACAGATCATCACCACACCTTCTCATCATCCAAGGAGGCACAAAGACATTGGAAGGGTGATTAAGGAGCTGTTGGACACCGAACACATGTGACCAAACTCTAGACCATTTGCTTCTTCCATGGCGTAGGTCAAGGAAAAGGATGGTAATATGAGGATGTGCATTGATTATGGGCATTAAGAATTCTTGGTTGTGCCATTCGGGCTGACTAATGAAATTGCCACATTTTAGTCATGCATGAACCATGCATTTATTTTACGAGTGCAGAAATTTGAACCAGGTTTCTTTGAGGAAATCTTCATTATATCAAGACATGGGAGGACCATTTGAGGCACATAAATGAGATGCTTGTCATACTACAGCGACAGTCATTCTTTGCTAGGGCATCAAAATCAGAGTTTGGTTTGACTGAGATATTGTATCTAGGGCATAAGATTCAAGGGATTAGCATAGTTGAGGAGAAAATGAAAGCAATAAGGGATTGGCCTTGATCCATGACTTTGTCACATTTGAAAGTGTTTGTGGAAGACTGCAGCAGCTATTATAGGGGGTATGTCAAAGGATTTTCATAGCTCGCAACACAATTGACAAATTTGAAGAAGGGGCCCTGCTCTTTGAGTGTTCCAACACAGAAAGCTTAAATTAAAGCTCAAGGTGGTAACGAGTTCATCTCCTATTTTAACTTTTTCAAGTTTTTCACTTCCTTTGGTTTAGAGAGTGACGCTTCATGAGATAAGATAAAATAAATCTATTAATGTACAACAAAAGACCACAAAGAGTCAAAGGGACTGCCAAGTACATCAAAACAAACAACCCATAGCATTTGAGTGCAGGAAGCTCAAGGATTCAATGAGTAGCTTCTCTATGAACAAGATAGGCTAGTGATCATGCATGCAAAAGCCAAGTTCATGCAATATTTGTTTGTGAGAAATTTGAGGTGAAGGCCAGATCATAACAATTTGAATTTCTTCCTCAATTAGGAGGACTTGAATGATAGAAGACGAAAATGGGTAAGCAAGCTTCAAGCCTACGATTTTGAAACTGAGTATACTAAAGGGAAAAATAGTGTGGTGGCTGATGCACCATATGGTAAGCCTTATTTGTATTTTATGACTGCTATCTATTGATTGGAAGGCTTTAATATGCCAAGAACACTTTGCTATTGACATTTTTGATGGCAAGCTACACGATGACAAGTACAAGGTGGTTGATGAGCTCAAGGACCAAGTGTAGCTTGTCCTAGAATCAAAGGTGAAGGAAAAGATCTTGAAGGCATGTAATGATACACCACTAGTTGGCCATCCGAGGTATTACAAGACATATAAGCAAGTAAGAGAATGTTTGTCATGGAAAGGACTTAAGGATGATGTTTTGAGGCATGTTAGGGAGTGTTTAGCTTATCAACAAAACAAAGTAAAGCATGTTTTTCCAGCTGATTTGTTGCGATGCTTACCCATTCTGAATCAGAAATGGGACATTATCTCCATGGATTTCATCACCAATCTTCCAAAAGTGCAAAGTAAGGATTGCAACTCCATGGTTGTGGATAGAGTCACTAAGTATGCTCAGTTTCATACAATATCTGCACAATACAAAGCTCTATAGTTGGCTGATTTGTTCTTTAGAGAGATATTTAGATTACATGGGTTGCCAAGAAACATTGTGAATGACAAGGACAACAGATTTATTAATCTGTTTTGGCAAGATATCATTACATGTCTACATGTATGACTCCATTCAAAGCACTTTATGATTATGATGAAATTTCATTCATGGATTTGATTTTTTCTGATAGTAGATTTCATTGGGCTAGAGATTCAGTAAAACAAAGTCTGAAAATTGTGAATACACTCAAATAGAACTTAGGATCACCACTGACCTTCAACATATAAGTTGTATTCTTTGCCTCGTAACCACATTAGCTACCGATTCATCATGAAAATTTCCAATCACACAAATCAAAAATCCTAACAGATAGCATGTCACTCCTTGTCACTCTTGCAAAAGATATTTAACATTTCTTAGAATCTAAAAACAAATTAAGATATCATCCAAACAAAGTATGCTCCTCCCATAGACCTACGAGATGTCCCACATGACCACTGCTTCACTTGAAAGTTAGACCACTTAAATAAAAACTAGAATTATATTAAAGTGTCATCAATAATTTAAATATATTAAATGAAGAAAGAAATTTAATCTAACATACTTGAGCAAGTTATCCCCTGACTGGGAAACAAGAAAATTTTAGCCCAAAAAGTATTGAAATATGAATTGAAAAAAAGAAATAAATTACATTAATGTCCATAAGCAATCAACTAGGTCAACAGAGATTGAAAGCACAATCATTTACAATGGCAAGAAAAGTAGAATAATATATATTAATATCTCCCATTAATCTAGTGTTCACTTAAACATAAGCAATGGAAGTCCCATTTTAGTTATCCATTAAGAAATAGGTCTAACAAACCTTAACGTAACAATCTATGCCTCATAACAAAACCCCCATCCCATGTTGATGAACAGGGGGGTGAATCAGTATAAGACAATCTTTAACTTATTAAAAATTCAATAACCATGAAAATCACAATCACACAAGATCTACTAACAAACACAAGATTGTCGTGGAAACCCCTTTGGGGGAAAACCATGGAGAAAGACTGCTTGGATCTGCTTTCCAAATCCAGTCAACACTAAATTTCTCTTTACAGATATTGGTAGGCACCAACCCACTAGAGACACGAATCTGCACCACTAAGCACTGACTTAGCAAGAGACACCAACCTCCAAATGAACAAAACATTTGGCCTCTTGATTATTGCTTCTTCAAAGCATGATAATCATGTGAATCTCCTTTATAAAATCTGCTCATATATCTGCTATCAATATCCTTGAAAGTCTGCTATAAATCTGTCATATATCTTCTTGAAAGTCTGCTATAAATCTGTAAGATATTTCTTTAATTGCTTGCTGCTTTATTTTCCCTCCACACAACTTCATGTATACCCTCCTTGTGCCTCTTCACCCAAGAGGCATCACTCCTCCAAAAGTGGCAACCAGATAAAACATTTATTTTAATTATTAATTTCATCAAGGAGGGCAACCAGCTTTGAGAACATTTTAATTTAATTTTGCCAAGGGGGTCAGCTAGCTTTTGCAATTGGATTGAACAAGTAAATGTCCCATGGGTTGGCCCATTAAAGGTAATAATTCCAGCAATTAGTGATTGCATTGGCCCTTGGGTGCCAAGACAAGATGAGAGTAGGGCCAAAACTAGATGGTGATCATGATGATTTCATTGGAATGATGCAATCTGGTTTTCTTCTTTAAAAACAGCAATATGTTTGAATCTTCTTTGAAATCAATGACACTATTTCCAATGTGTATTGCATATGCATATGAATTTATTAGAAGATGACATTATAAACTTATAACATCTTGTGATTTTATAACAAGAGACTTATATAAATAACAAATTAAACATTTGTGAAAGACAATTGATGTCTCACACACGTGGCATGTTTGCATAAATCCAAAAGAAAACTCTTAAAATGTATTTCTCAAATTGTAGAGTTCCATAAATTTGCACATAAATTGGCATAAAGAAGCTAAAATTACCTCATGTAGAGGGAAAGAGAATTCAGAGAAAAGACCCAATACGTTTCAAAATAGCCACAAAAAAATATTGATACCATTCAAACAAACAATTCAATTTTTTAAAGTGGTTAATTCATTTTATCAAAAGTTATATATAAATAAGAACACCAGATTGCATAAAAGAATAGCAAATGTGCATATTTAACAGTCCTTCCAGACTTAACGGCCTGTTTGAAAGGTGGCAGGAACCAAACATTTACTCAACCATAGAATCAAACTCATAGGAGCATTAAAGGCCATTCCAGAAATATTTTATGCTCACTCTCTTAGTACAACTACAGATAATATAGTTACAAAAACTTTCACATGGTTAAGAGTCAAGACTATCATACACTGCTGGATACGGGAGGTAAATTCTCTTCTGGACAATACAAGTAAAAAGAAAACTGTATAGGAGCTGTAACTATTTTTACTTGACCATATAAAAGACTTCCACAAGAAATTTTGACTGGCTCATGTCCAAATCCATGTTCAAAAATTGGTTTATCACTTAACAGCTGCATACCTGGTGATCCTCTTGCACTTTGCAGAACTGCAAAAAGTTGTTTCCTTGCTTCCCGGGAAAAAGAAAGACCTCTGAGTTTTATATCATCTCCTATTGTATCATTCTATCACAGAATTCAATGAACCTTTAAGATATCATCACAACATGAGCTGCTGGAAAGCGCTCAACGCACTAACCAAGCAAATTTTGTCAAAAAATACAACTCATACTAACCAAGAAGAGGACTGTAGCTAAATTCAACTTAGGATGAAGAAGAAAATCCTTGATACGTGGAAGTGGATACACTGTCTCTCCACCTTGTTGAGAAAGCATCTTAGCAATGTCCATTGATTCAATTCCTACATTAATTAAAAACATACATGCAACACATCAGGATTTCACCAAACAAATGTACAGTGCAAACACAGTCCCTCTGTACCCATTCAATTTTTGTAATAGTGAATATAAAGAGCTAAAAAGTTAAACATCACTTAGTTATCAGTTATCACAATGGTAAGGACTTAAAAAGAATTTATTTACTTGGAATTTGAAAGCACGAAAAAACAATATTTTTTTTGTAATCCTCACAAGAAAATTCATATGTTTTCCAAGCCAATTAGGAAAGGAGAGAGAAAGAAAGAAACTATGTTATCTACATGACTCACTAAAGTTGGTCGACTGGAACAAAGATTACAATTGGTTATGATGAAAAATGATAGGGCTGAAAAACTCCAGGCTCTGAAAAGTAACTAAGAATAATAAAAATTAACTAGTTGTGGAAACTTCCGCTACTGACAAAAAATAAGGGAATATTCCAAGAACAAAATTTCTCACAAGCTTAACTGTTTTTAATATCCACACGAAATAATCAGCAGTTCAGTCCAAATTTTGTTACGGTTCTAAATATCATTTGCATAAGAGTTATGGAGCCTGTGAAAAAGCTACATTCTCTTATATCTAAAGACGAGGACTTTAGGAGGCAATGTTTTAGAGCAATGCAGCGTGAAAAAGGAGACTGAAACACCAATTTCTTCCACTTAAGCATAGATCTTCTAGTAGAATCAATAAGATCTAGATGGTTGGCATCCACACTTAAGAGGAAAATGAAATAAGAAACAAAGCTGTGTGATTCTTCACCAACATTATGTCTACTAATAATGACACTGACTTGTCAACCCAACAAGCCATTTTTAAGGAGGTTTCAAACATGACTGATGAACATCAAGGTTGCATTCTTCTCCTTCGAGGGTAATAATGCCCTTGGCCCGGATGGCTTCTCTCATTTTTCCTTCTAAATGTATTGGGACATTGTTGGTGAAGATGAAACTATTGCCCCAAGGGAGTTTTCAGGTAACCAAAGGGTGTTAAAAGAATTGAATTCTGTTTTTATTCTTTTATCCCCACACAAGCCAATGCTAATTCCTTTGCTAATTTTAGACCTATCAGCCTCTATAACTTTATATATATGATTTTTTCAAAAATCACGCCCTGAGGCTGCAACATTTTTTGCCAAAACTGATTTAAGTTCAACAAGGTGGCCTCATGCATGGTTGACTAATTTTTTAGTATTATTTATATTCTTGAAGTCTTCCATTTAAACAAAAAGGAAGGTTTCATCCTTAAGTTGGATCTTATGAAGGCCTATGATAAGCTGGATTGACATTGCATCAGGCATGGCAAGGGCTTTGTAAGGAAAAAAGTGTTAATAGAGCAGAGGGAGCAATTAAAGAGTTCGAGCATGGAGGATAGAACACACACAGGGCTCATGTAATAGGGACTATGAATGCAAGCAAGGGTGCAGGAGCAACAACAAACACAGTTTAAAGGTTCACAATCAAATTTCTTCAAAAATTAAAAAATCATGACTTGTTTGATAAAACTTATTTTGCCCCTATATCACATCCAAATTAATATTGCCAATTAATTGGTAACTTTCATAAGACCTGTCTCTGTTTCTATGCTTCCAATAAGGATAAAGGGGTGAAGACAGAATATACGTCCAAAAATAATCAAAACTTGAGAGGAGAGAAGCATTATCATCCAGCTTACCAGCAGCTTCAAAGAAATTCGCACGCATGGGTGGCTTGTTTGAATTGATTATGACACGAGTCCTCCACACATGTAAAGAGCCATCCTTAGAGAGTGTAATGAGAAATTGCAGCATAGGATGCCACCCAACTGCAACAATTGGAGCTGAGCCTACTTGTGTACTGCATCATCAGAAGAAGCTAATGTGAGACTAATTATGTCTCTTACAATGCATACCATTACAATGAAATCATGCTGATAAATTTTCAGTAAGAGGCCACTGCCTCAGCATTAGCCCCTTAAAACAAAAAGCTTTTCCTAAGAATTTGAGCACACAACGAAAGTACTATACTGCTGACAAAGATAATGGCTTCTATAAAAGAATTCCACATGAATCTTTCTGACATGTGTAAAAATTTTTGACAGTTAAGGGTCTAGAATCTGGCATAACTTATGGCTACCATAAGCATCATGATTAATTCTTAAAGTTCATCACCAAATTCTAGTGTTTGCACAATTTTAACTATTAACCTTAAATCTCAATTAAAGTGAAAAAGTAGCAATTCTGCGAAGGCAATTGATAGTCATAGAACTAATTTTCAATAGCAAGATGGTCCAAATTAATGGATTTTCTACTTGGCTACCTGTCACAAACTCACAAGCATGGTCAGTTATCTGATTCTAGGTTGCCAGGAAATAATCATCAAGAAATAGTTTTGATGCAGGTTACATGTAGAAATTATTGTTGATTCCATTGTGATCATAGGCAAAAATATCTGTATAAATCAATTTACTCAAGACATAGAAAAGGTGTTGAAGGTATTGCGGTGTGATGGTAAAGGGGTACAGTTGTGCAAAAACCAAGAAATAAATTGAATTTTTCAAACCTGGTACCTATGACAAAAACAGCTCAGAATCAAATCTCCATACCATATTAAAGCAGCTAATATCACAAAGAAGATGATGTGGAGGTCATGGAGCATTATAATTTGGGAAAGTGAGGTTGCGTAGTACTGAAAAGAAGGTGCATTTAAACATGTGCGATCCAGGCTCTGGGCCAAACTGTGGTAAAGTGGCTTAGTTCTAGCCCCACGTCACAGCCAGATTCCCTGGCTTTGGGAACAAGCCATGCTCCTCAAGAATCAATCCTATTTAAATAGCTATTCTTCTGTATACCACTAACTTTACTGTTGTGAGTCACAATTTCCCCACTCTGGTCACTGTTAGCTAAGCCTAGTGAGAGTTAAGCAAGGAAGGTGGAGACAAGCTCAGCGAATGGAGACAAAAATGTTTGATGTGTTATTCTTCAATTAATCAAGAAAAAGAAATGGTTGAATATACAAAGTGAGAGATTTGATCAGGATAATTAAATGCACTCTACCTTATTGCAATAATATATATCCTCCCCCCTTTAGAATAGTAGGGTCAATCTACCTCTTGATTAATCAGCCTACTAGAATAGGGAGGGCCACATATTGCCTCACCCTTGTGCATAAGGGCAACTACCATAGAATTGTAAGGGTGCCCCTCACAATGGCCCTTGGCATCTCCTCCTCCCGGGGTGGGACTCGGGTGGATATAGTTCTGGGGGCCCTCTCACCCAACTATAATTCCTTATTCTAGTAGGCTTATTAATGTTGGCAGTGGGAGTGTTATGGTAAATTGATGTTATTGTGTTAAACAGAGGAGATGAAAGCTTCTTATATAGATTTACAAAGACGATGTTTCTAAAAGAAACCCTCATGAACTAAAGACGAAAATAGAAACTACCTAATAAACTAAAGACTAACTAAGATGACCATTAAAGAAACATTACAATATTCTAATACCCTCCCTTAATGGTCATCATCTAACTACCCTGCAGAAGACTATGCATGTCTTGTGGTCATAAATTCTTCACAACATTTTGCTGCTGCTAAGACCCTTCGTGGATCTTTAGAATGCTAATGACCAAGAGTAGCCAAAATCCATCCAGAAAAAAACATAGAAGGGTGCCCCCTTCTTCAAAATGCTCTACAACAAGAGACAAGAGTCTGTCACTGACTCTGCCACTGAGATGAGTCTGCCACTAACCCTCCCAAAATCTGCAAAACTTCTGACTAGAAATCATCACAAAATATCCAACCTAATGTTGGATAACAAAACCGTCCTTCCCTATAGACAGAGACACACACTGAGAACAACTGCCAAGATTTTGAGGAAAAATCGGCAAACCCTCCAAAATTTTGCAAATGAGCAGTATGGCCCAAAATAGACTGCAAGATACCATGATTGGCCAAGAACTGTTTGCAGATGAGCACTGGGACTCAAAACAGACTGCAAGAAGCCACGATTGTTGTAGAAAAAAACCGCTAAAACCCTGAAACTAAAGTGTACAAAGAATTGATTTTTTGGAAAAAAACGGTAAAACCCAACAAATATCTTTTGAGGAGAAAAATTATGAAACCCTCCTAAATATTTTTTGAAGGACAAAAATCTATTAAAAAACCCGCAGATATTTTTTGAGCAAAAACTGTTAAAACCCTCCATAATTTTTTCAAAGCGAAAAAATGTAAAAAACCTACATTATTTTTTTTGGGAAAAAAATCAATAATAAGAAACCCAAAATAAGTAGAAAACCTAGAAGCAAAACTCTAAATTGGCGAATTAGGGTTTATCACGTTTCAAGGACAAACGTGTGGATTGGTAAAATAGAGCCAAAAAATTGTGAATCTTTGACTGAAAAAAAAAAACGTAAGTTTTTTAAAATAATAAAAACACAATAAACATGTTTGCAGACAGTCAAAAACCGCGAATTTTGCTGTAAAAAAATCTGGATTTCTATTGAAACGAAATTCGCAGAAGAAGGCAGCCTGAAATCAGAGAAAACAGGGTTGTCAACATGGAAAACCCGCCCAAAAAAGCGCGGGTTGAGCACAGATGAATAACAGAGGAAAAAATGAAAAAATCATAGCTCGACCAGGAAAAACGCGAGCATGAAAATGATCTTTCATCAAAAAGACGGCACACAAGGTCTTCAACAATGCCAAAATAAATGGCAGCATGCAGCACATGATTTAGATACAGAGACCCTCGAATTTGCACAAGTCGAAAAATGCGTGGGTTGCAATTTTTCACTGAGAAAATCCTTTCATGCACGAACCAAAACTTTTCAAATTTTGCAGACAAATAAAAATGACCTTCAAAACAAGAGCTCAGACCACGAATCTCACAAAAATTCCCTTTTTTTCAGAATTCTAAAACGAATTTTTATTAAAAATTTCGCCAAATTCTTAAAAATCCATTGACCCGCTCTGATACCATGTTATGGTAAATCAATCTTATTGTATTAAACAGAGGAGATGAGAGCTCCTTGTATAGATTTACAAAGACGATGTTTCTAAAAGGAACAATTGTGAACTAAAGACGAAAATAGAAACTAACCTAATAAACTAAAGACTAACTAAGATGACCATTAAAGATACATTACAATATTCTAATAGGGAGGCTTTCTAATATTCTATGGCCCTACCATTCTAAGGGGGTGGTGGATGCACTCTATCTTATTACTACCTTTTGAAAAGCATAATGTTGTTTTTTCATATTGTGCATATGTTTTCTTCAAGGTTGCCAAAAGACCGGTATTGGTACCGGCATGGTACTACTACCGGTTCGTCTATTTTTGAAAAATTTGAGATGAGTGTACTTGGTGATGCCATTTTTAATATAATTTATTAATTTTCTAGCAGTAAAACTGAAAATAGCAATATCACAAAACTAAGATGACCATTAAAGATACATTACAATATTTTAATAGGGAGGCCCCCTATAATATTCTATGGCCCTACCATTCTAAGGGGGTGGTGGATGCACTCTAGCTTATTACTACCTTTTGAAAAGCATAATGTTATTTTTTCATATTGTGCATTTGTTTTCTTCAGGTTGCCAAAAGACCGGTATTAGTACCGGCATGGTACTGCTACCGGCTCGTCTATTTTTGAAAAATTTGAGATGAGTGTACTTGGTGATGCCATTTTTTAATATAATTTATTAATTTTCTAGCAGTAAAACTGAAAATAGCAGTATCACAAAACAAAATCAAATATGTTGTCAATTTCCTGGATTCCAAGATGCCTATGATATGGGAGATGTGTCCCAAGGGATCGGAGACACGTCTCCTTGCAACTATGGTTTTATTTTTCCATGTACATCTAATGTATTTGTATATTTATTAATATTGATGACCATAGTGACATCTATTCGAACAACTTTTTTTAATGGTCATACATGAAAAGATAAAAGGTTTAACACTCTTTCAACAAACTCATCAATAAAAGGAGGTTTACTAAACCTGTGTGGCTTGCTTCAAAGCTGCGCAATATATCAACTTAATAACACCCTTCTCAATCAACAAACAGTATAAATAAAACCTCTAGATGGTTTTTACTCGCATGGATAACTCAATGTTTTACTAGTCTGAGAACACGATAATTATCACAAAATACGCTTTTGGCTTCTGACTAATTCTGATTACCTTTGTTTTTAGGTGAGGTCACTTCCAGTCTTATTTTATCAATTAGAAAAAAAATTCACAAAATATAATTGGAGGCTGCTTCTGATGTAAGTACAGTTCAGCCAAAAGCCTCCCCATCCAAACAGTCTCACATGCAGCAAAATCAAATACCTTGTGTACTTTAATCTGTCAAAGACAAAGCAATAATCTTGTTTTGATGTGATTTGCGTAGCCAAAAGATCAAAAACAAACAGAAACACTATACCAAATTCCAAAATGCAAATTACTTTTATTGTACCTCAGGATCCTCTTTGCTGTCCTTCCAGAATAATATTGGGTTCATTAAGTGATTTGCTAAAATAACTAACAAGAAGGGAAATATCAGGCCATGTTCTAAACCAGCCTTCATACGGTCACCATTGGCTAACAATCCACCATCTTGAATTTTTCAAGTTAATATATTGCATACTTTTGCTTAAAAATGAAAATAACTCCATCTACTTGCGTGAAATCAACCAATCTGTCCCCATCATGTCAAAAATAAAGCAGATTATCTCTCATTGGCCTGTTCATATGTAGGTCTCGCTTTCTCTTTTGATTAGAGGCATCCATATAAGCATTTCATCCACTAAAATTTTGAAATAAAAATTGGGATCAGAAGGACTCTTGAATCCTGAATTGATCAAAAAGCAATCAATCTTGGTCTTTTATGCTTTTTGCATTTGCTTCAGCCCAAGGTGAAATTTCACCAATCTGCTCCCAAGATTCCCCTTACTAGCAACCAAAAAACTTCGCAGTGAATAATATACACATCCTCCAAATCACCATTTAAAAAGGCACATATAACATCCATCTACAACATTTTCCAACAAGATTTAGCAGTGAGAAGCAACAGTCACTAACCAAACTGTCTCCATCTCAGTTGTTGGCACAAATGTCTCCCCATATTCTACACCCTCTTGCTAGACAGACCCCTTTACTACAGGCCTCACTTTGTGTTTGTCCAATGAACTATCCAACCTCAATTTAGTTATATAAATCTGTTTACACTCATTTATCTATCAATCTGGCTGCAGCAACAAAGTTTTCTTTTGCATCAAAGAATCACACAACTCCCTCCCTGTGTTTTCTAATAAGAGAGATCACACAAATTATTTTAACGAAGTGTAGGAGTTTGTGGGTGATTGTCACTTGCAAAAATAACTGAAACTAAAAAAATTATGGCCTTATGTTGGTGACCAAAGTCTTGTACCACCACTTTGCCATTGACAGCTCCTACTCTTTAGTAGTATTAGAAATACCCCAAATCGATGGGCCTAATACCCCAAATCGATGGGTTTCAACTCATTCTACTTCCAACTAGTTCGGGGGTAGCTGCAATAGATCCTAAGGGTAAATGTAGGATGACCACTAATGATACTACAATGTGGCAAAGTTATTCAATGAGCAAAAACAAGATGAGATAGATGATACCATTGGCAAATTCTTCTTTGCCAATGGCATTCTGTTCCATGTCACTCACTCTTCTTATAAGGAGGTTGTGGCAAAAACAATGAAAATAGGACCATCATATGTGCCACCAAGGCAAACAAAATTGGGGACAACGATCTTGGACAAGAATGTTGATGTTATATAGCATCAAGAGTTATCTTTCTCCTGAAGGCGAATCACTTGTCCAAGAAATGCGAAGGGTCTTGCATTTGGAAATTGAAAAGACTTGCATGTAGATGTGAAGAGACATACATTTGAAATGAAGAGACTTGTGCTTGTGTTTCAAAGATGAAGAGTCAAGTCTTCTATATATTTCTTTGTCCTGTGCATTGGTTGGGTGTTAGACACGCATTATATTGCTGGTTTTGTGTGTAGTAGATGGATTGCTGGTTCAGTTTGAAGCATTGTACACAAATCTCTATTATTTTATCAATAAAGCATCATTTCTTCTGTGGCTGGGTTTTCCCCCTCAAGTTGGAGGGTTTTCCCAGGATAAATATTGTGTTTTTTTGTGTCATCTATTCTTGCATGTTTTGTGTTAAGAATCTTTTGTTTCTTTGCTATTCTGGTTCATAACATTAATATGGTATCAAAGTGGGTCTAAGGAAACAATCCGAACCAGAATAGAACAATTGGATTCTAGAAGAATCGTAATGTCTAATGGGAGTCGAATATGTTGTTCAAACTAAGGGATTCATATGAGAACGTGTAGTTGAAGAGCCTTGAAGGGTAGAATCTTTGATGAAGCTTCTTACCTGGACAGGGAGGATGTTGTCATGTTCGTCTATGCTTATATGTTTGGCATTCATGTCTATGAGGATAGCAAATGTACTGGTGTTCAAATTTTTCATTCTCTATAATTGTGTGATGGCGAAAGATCTATTGGTGGATTGTGAGGAAATTTAGGCAATAAAGAGATAAGTATTTGAATATTGATCATGAATTTTATGTAGTTAATTCACGCTATAATATTGAGAATAGTGAATCGTGTATGCTTTTAGCATTGATCTGTATATTTTCTCTTTATGAATACTTTGATTCTGTGAACTATTGCTAATCTCTCTAAAAATGCTTCCAGGACGGATTGAGAAGCAATGGGATGATGAGAGATTACATGAAAAGTCGTGCAAGCTATAGAAGTGAACATGGGAACGCTGCTTGCAGCCATGGGACTGAATTGATGGCACATAACTTCATTAAAGAGAAAGAACCTATTCAGATTGTCATTGCAATTAGTTTCTTTGAAGAGGAAAAAATGGCATTCAGAGGGAGACTATTCAGCTGAAGAAATCAGATTCAGACGGAGCTTGAGTGGCAGATGTAGAATGCCAAGTCCTTTGCAGAGGATCAGCAAGCTCGTGAAGCAATGTATTTTATTGTGATTATCAAAGTTGTGAGATTGCTGCTCTTGCTGAGAGAGAGTTTCAACTTCAGTGATTCTTATACATGTTAATGAGTTCTTCTCCGTGAGGGAGAAGTTCAAGGTGCAATCCCTTGTTAATGAGTTCTTCTCCATGAGGGAGAAGTTCTAGGTGCAATCCCTTGTTAATGAGTTCTTCTCCGAGAGGGAGAAGTTCGAGGTGCAATCCCTTTTTAATGCATTGAAAGAAGTTTGAGGTGAAAGCCCTTGTTCCACCCTCTGGGCATAGCTATGGTGGATCCACCCTCTGGGAGTAGCTATGGTGGATGTCATGTGAGAGACTCCATGACTTAGCTCTTGTGTTATTCACCCTCTGGGAGTAGCCATGGTGAACGTCATGTGAGATGACGATATCACATTGAGAGA
>MU226836.1:247717-268996 GCA_018584345.1 Thuja plicata | reverse complement strand
AGCTAAGAGGGAGTGTTGATGTTATATAGTGTCGGGAGTTATCTTTCTCCTGAAGGCAAATCACTTGTCCAAGAAATGCGAAGGGTCTTGCATTTGGAAATTGAAAAGACTTGCATGGAGATGTGAAGAGACATTCATTTGGAATGAAGAGACTTGTGTTTGGAATGTAAAGAGTTCAGTTTCGAAGATGAAGAGTCAAGTCTTCTATATATTTCTTTGTCTTGTGCATTGGTTGGGTGTTAGACACGCACTATATTGTTGGTTTTGTGTGTAGTAGATGGATTGTTGGTTCAGTTTGAAGCATTGTACACAAATCTCTATTATTTTATCAATAAAGCATCATTTCTTGTGTGGCTGGTTTTTCCCCCTCATGTTGGAGTGTTTTCCAAGATAAATATTGTGTTTCTTTGCGTCATCTAGATTCTTGCATGTTGTGTTAAGAATCTTTTGTTTCTCTGCTATTCTGGTTCATAACATTAACAAAGAACTATTCCAAGATTAATATTATAATGAAAAAATGAATACTACCTAGGTCACTAATGGATGCCACTAATTATCGAAGAGTCGATAGATATCAAGTTTCATCCACTTATCAACATTATGGTCACATCATACATGTATAGAGGGCCATTAATGCTAATGATTTTTCGAGGCATTTTAAGTATGATGTTTTTTAGTTACAAATCCTTAGAGATGAGGAGATTGGCCCAAAAAATGTGGTGCAAGTAGTGACTAAGGAGGCCTACAAGCATATTTGGTAGACTCCTTGCTGTGTACATGACATGAATAATGCACTCAAAGACATGGGAAAAATTAGATGGATCAAAGATGTCGTTAGTGATGCTAAAGATATGGAGATGTGTATCGACAACAAACATACTTCATGTGCACTCTTTTGGACTTTCTTTAAGAAGAAGCTTTTGAAACCTATGGAGACTACAAGTACATATACATCATACTTCATTTCCTGGAGAGGATGCTTGAGGTGCAAGATGCAATACGAGCAATGCTCATGACAACAAATTGGAATCAATGACCCAATAATAAGTCATAGCGAGGAGGGTGGAGACATAGTTTGCAAACTTTGTGAGTACTCTCCAAGTTGTCGAGTACTCTATTTTTTGCTGGGCAAATTTTTACAAGTTTAACTCTTGAGTTATTATAGACATGGACAAAACGTGGGTAAAACGTTGGTTAAAACACATTTTTCACACACTGCTTATGCTATAAAAGTTAAAACCATGCATTTTCTCTTTCGAGTTATCAATTTTTAAATTAATACATTTTGTAATTGAATTTTGCAAGAAAATATGTTTCCTTAAGAGATTAATTTTTAGTACTTTCTAAGTTGCTAAGATTTTGTTAAGTATTTGCCAAGATTTTGTCGAGTTGAAAATTTTGGGCTTGTCGAGAACTCTTTGAGTCCGAATTTGTGAACTATAAGTGGAGATGGCAAAGAATGATACTTTTTGGGCTGTTGCAAAATATTTTGTTGCCATCATTACTCTAGTATTGGAAGTTATTTGGTATGTAGATACAAATGCACCTATCTTTGGACAGGTGTATGAGTGCATTAACAATACGCTTGGCCAAATGTAGGTCATTGTACAACAAGACAGAGCCCCCACATTAGTGTTCTACAATTAGCACATTTATCCAATCAATCATTGCCAACGGAAGAAGCTCAACACTCCCTTGCACATGGTTGTATATGCATTGAACACAAAGAGGTATGAGCAAAGGTTGAGAATAATTACTCCTATACAGCATCTCACATGTAGGCAAGGTTCATGAAAGCCATTCAAAAGATGTATGATTCTACATAGGCCAAAATTAATCGTACAAAGAGAACAAAATTGTCATTCATAGGCGTATTCAAAAGAGACCATGATGGATAGGTAGACTATGTCATAAGAGGATCCAAGTCTATGGTGGGCTATGTGTGGATCCTCATTCTTTGACTACCACACTAGCCTTTACTCTAGTGTCCTAGGTTTCTACTTCTCCTACTGAGACAAACTAGTCTACATATAGTTTCATGATTTCATCCACTCTATTAAAAAGAGCTAACTTACCTCTAGGAGAGCAAAGAAACTTGTTGCTATACATAGTGTCGTGTAACTCATCAATTGGAACATGCTTATGTACAAGGAGCGTCTAGTAGCCCAACAAGATGTAGAGTCAATGAAGCCAACACAAGTTGATGAAGACCTAGCACAAATAGGGTTGGTTGATATTGCTTTGGAGGATCTTGGGCTTCAGGAGTCCAATAATTCAAATGATGAGGAGTTCGACACAAACTTTGGGGATGATTGATGATTTAAGTCATTGCGCCATTGGCCAATTGTATTTTTTAATGTACTCGTTGTTGATGACAATTATTCAATTATGTATTGTCATTGATGTTTACACAAGTATAGTGATGTTTACACAAATGTCTAATCCTATCCGAGCACAATCAGTTCATGCCAAGCACTCTCGGGCATTGAAGAGGACCAAAGTGATTTTCCGTTCTAACCAAGTTCACTCGGGCATTACAGTGTTGGTCGGGCGTTGAAGGATTTCAGTGTTGACCGAGTTGAACAGTTAGTGTCAGCCAACTAATAGTAGTTTATATCTTATGGATAATTGGTTATATGCAGCCGACAGACATGAGTTTTATTATTTATTTGGAAGGTTATTAAGGCCGACTTGACAAGGGTTATCATATATATATAAGGTCAAGTTTGGATTGAATGTGTGTGAGAAGAAAAAAAGAACAAAGGAAGATATGTGTTCATGATATGAAGAGTGAAGGCGAAATCAAATGGGATTCTGATTAAGGACAGAACATAGAGAACTGCAACAGAATATCCGATCAGTGAGGATCAAGTAATTAAATCCAGAACAGAGATCTGAATCAGCAAAGACAGTTGCTTATCAAAACAGGTCAATCCATTGTTACCTTCTAACAATTGTAGCAGTGATCAAAATCTCTTAACAGAGTAGACTTAACAATCTTTTGTAAATCCTCTCACAAGGTGACATTTCTACATTGAAGTGTTTTAAGACCTCTAACAAGGTCACTCCTTACAGGGTGATTAAATCCTCTAACAGGGTCACACCTAACAGTGTGTTATTGTAACCTTTAACAGGGTTGGCTCCTAACAGGGCTCACTTCAAAATAGTGAAAAACAGTGACTAGTTGCAATTGGTGGTCTTTCCCATATTGGGTTTCCATGTTAAATCTTGGTGTTATCTGTGTACATTTCATTTGCTTTATTGTTTATGTTTCTGCAATTAATTACTAAAGGATAATCACAGTTAATATCTTAAGATTTGCTATGTTAACCGAGTGACAGTAGAATATCTGTGTTAACCGAGCAACAGTGACAAATTTGTTTAAGACATCTAAGGGACTTGGATTTGTTTTTGTGGTAATTGATTCACCCCTCCCCTCTCAGTTACTCAACTCATTTCCAACACTCATCACTTAAAATATAATATAAAAATATGGATATTTGACATTTTCATCGTTCATGTGATGCAATATCAAATAGGTTAGAGTATCTCAAAGTTTCATATGGTATTCTTGTATATTTTTTTATAACTACATTTTACACCATCATTACATCACAATCCCTAAATCTATGCCCTTCATCGCTCGTTACCAAAACATATCCTCCCATCCCAAGGCTCTATGGAATAGCCAAAAAGTAAATATTTTAAATAATAGTAGTTAAAATTGTGATAAAAACGGTAAAATCGCTAGGTTTTTCAATTTTTCTCCCTAGAGAATCGTGAATTTTTAAATATATCATAGTCAACATTCTTTTAACAATATTTTCCCACATAATTACAATAAAATCACCAAAATGATATGTAATCGATTTTGACAATTTTTTGAAAAAAAAAAATTGAATTTGACTCACAAAACTTTTGTTCAATTAGATGTTTAAATACAAGTTGCAAAAATTAAAAAAATGCCTTGTTCTCGGTGTTGTCATGAATTTATTCAAACCCGAAGAACAAATTGTTTTCCAAGCTGGAGCTGTCCATATACAGGTACCTGAACCTGACGTCATCGGTTTGAGATTGATCGATTAATAGCCAACAAAGGTCCCTACAGCCTTTTGGAATGTGCGGTAATGCTGCCCATTATTTCAAGTCCCCAGTCATGTACCCTTGTTTGTAGCTGTTGCAATCGATAATGTAGTTTTATTTTATTCAAGTCTGAATGTTTTCTTTTCTTTTTTAATAATATATTTATGGCTTGGGTTTATTCTATTTTAATATTTTATCATATTAATATTATGTAATTGTATTTATTATATTAATATTATATAATTGTATTTATTATATTACAGGATCTTGGTAGAAAGCTATATCCATATTGGATACAGGTGTGTCTCTATATCCATGCAGCTCTATTCATGAAACAATTCATAGTTCAAAGATTTTCAAGACTTGCCCAAACTCAACAAGTCTCAAGGCAAGTGGAGTGAATTGAGTACCTGGTGAGTCTAGTCAAATGGCTGAACCCAATGAGTCCTAGCCCTTAGACTCAACCAAGTTAGGTGTGAAAATCAAAGGAATAGAAAAAATAAAACAATCAAATATAAAAGTGTGAAAGTCAATCATTTTTAAAAAGGTTTAAACTTTAGGGGCATCTTCGAGCTTGGTGAAAAAGAAAGAAAAATATAATAATATGGTTTCAAACCCATCAGTGGCATTGCCCCAAGACTCCCCCGATTGCTGCTGCCCCATGAAACTATTACAGGCTATCCTTCCCAAATCCACGCTCTCATTTTCAACTGCAATGTTTGAACTATTGATAATCAAAATAACAAAAAATTCCAGAATAATATCTAATAAATTTGGAGAATAATTTCTTCTATATTCCTAATATTTTCTTCCAATTGGACAAACTGTACCATATTAGGGAATGTAGTACCATAAATATACATCTAATCTTCTATAATTTAGGCTTAAGAGGTTCTATCTCCAAAACTCCTGATGCATTCTACAAAGATAATCTCACCTTCAAATTGCAAAAATCTAGTCTGCATTTCCCACAATTTCATGCCAATCTGATATTAATTATTCTACAATATCAAAAAAATTATTCCACTGATTGCATCTTGAACACCTAAATAAGACCTAAATCAATCAAACACAGAAACACTAGAAAGATTGATACATGAACAATGGCTGCTAATAGCAGACAGGATGCGTTTTTACACAGACTATGAGGTGTCTTCTAGAAGAAGAAAATATGTAAAACCCTAATTTTAGAAGTATACACATGAATTTTATGGCAATTCATTTTCAGGGTTTTTTAATATTCTCTGCAATTAGAATTCTCATAATAAAATCCAGTGAGCCTTGATACTTGGCTTTCTCTTGAGTTATCCATACCCTCGGTGATGAACTCCAAACTGCAAATTGGATGCGGCCAAAATATAAACATATGGTATCTTAGCAGCCTCAGATCTCTAAAAAGCTTTAGTCTCTAACCTCCTTGGCAAGGATTTTACTTGTATACAAGGTGATAAATATGGACAAAGGCATTGCAAAAACTAGCTCACTCATCCAAAACATACTTGTGTATGACAATATCATATCAAAATATTGTCATTGGCAGTTTTGGGTAGGGTTGCAAATCCTCACTCCTCTATTGTAGTCTCTAAGTGACTGAATTTCTCAGAGTAGCACGTACCTTATGGCAGCCCAAAAGAAATTGAAAAATCTGCCAAAACCCTGTTAGGGTAGAGTCAACAGGAAATCAGCCCAACTTTGCCAAAAAAAAATTCCCATACAGTGATTAGTTTAAAAGTCTTTATCAGTGTTACCCAGAAACAGGTTTCCACCCTAAATGCACCCGTTTTGTAAAGGAAACAGTTTCGGGGACGGGGGGTTGACTGGAAACATTTACAAGCCGTCCCTGATGAAGCAAAATTTTCGGAAACCATACTGGAAACATAAAAACGGTCAATGGCTGTTTCAGAAACCATTGACCGTCCCCCGTCCGACGGCCGTTTCCAGCGGCTGTAGCTTTATTTCATGGCATTTTTTATATATATTTACAACAAAAATTAACTTAACATGGACCTCACACCTCAAGGCAACCCTGAACATGAGTAAATATGTTATTACTATGCTCTAAGGTCAGTAAATATTTCTGTCGGTTGCATCTAAGGTTAGCAGATTTTAATTGTATTAGTCTAAAACAGATTTCTGAAAATTCTCTGCTATTACTGGAATGTGAAGAATGTAAAGAAAATACTCAGTTTAGTTCTATTATGTGAATCAGCTCTTATCATGGATATTTGGTGGATTGTCAGTATACTTTCCAATATATCAGTATCATTAAACTCAAATCAACAGTATATGCAAGATTGCAAGATGATACATCTCTTCTTGAGCACTTGAAACTATTTGACAAAATCTCCATCAGCTGAGTGCAAGGGAAATTCTTATGAATGTATGAAATTGAAATTTGAACTCTCATTTGATTCATTGATGCTATATTCTTATTCTATGATGGTTCGATTTGATTCGTTTGATGCTATGTTCTATGATGATTCAATCAATGATCAATGATCATTGATTTTAGATTTATAAATGTTATTATATTGCCATGATGAATGTTACAAAGTTATATAATTCATGAATATATTTGAAATTTCAGATTTCCCTATATATATATTTATATATCATGGAAACTCGTCCCCCCCCCCCCCCCCNGCCCCCCCCCCCCCCCAAATCCCAGAAACTCAGCGTGACATAGGTCTTTATACTTCTCCTCCTTTATTAATCCCTTGTTTCAGGGTCTGTCATTTAGTTGTATAAACATGTGGCAATGTGCAAAGAACAAAAGGGATGCTACTTTTGGTGGATAGTCACTAGAAAAAAAACATTGCCCCTATCTTGGAGTTTCTGCGTGACTGAATTTCTCGGGGTTGCACCTACCTTAAGACAGTCCAAAAGAAATTAAGATACCTGTCACAGCCCATTAGGGCACAGTGCACAGGAAAGCAGCCCTACTCTGCTGATTTTTTTTCATGCAATGAGCAGTTCAAAAGTATTCATGATTCTCCATCTTATTTGGTAATCCCTCATTTCAGAATCCATCACTTAGTTGTATAAACATGTGGCAATGTGCAAGCACAAAAGGGATGCTCCTTTAAAAGATAAATTTTCTTAAATGTTTTCTATGCAGGATCAGAAGCATACATGACAACTGCTTGGATTAGCAAGGCTCTAGCTACTTGAGTGCCTTAAATTCCATAGACTAGCAGATATGGTCAGCTGCTGCTACTTTCTTCATTCTCATTTATAACTTTACAGTTTGAAACCAAATTTTTTGCACTACTCAATTTTGTATTATACTTCAATGTTTATAATTGGTCTTAATAGGGTACAATTCATGCTAGGATGGGTTATGACTTGTCATGGCAGCTCAACTGAGAGAAATGTGAACATGATAAGCTGATTATATGTAACAAGTCACTGCTTATAGGAAAACTCTGCTCGAACTTGGCAAGTCCCATCATCTAATTATCTTCTAATTGGCTTTGTTGTTTTTCCAGTATATGAGAGATAAATTTTCTTCATAGTGGTGGGCCAGTGCTTCATAATGTGGCTCTACTAGTATGACTCTTTTATCTATAAAGTTCGAGGCCTTAAACTCTAGCATACAGCCTTTCCCAGCTAACATTTTCGCTTTGGCCGCGTCAAAATTTCATCCATTTACTCAAGCCATCAATTTAAGCACCATGCTACTATTTGGTCAAATTAATTTCATGTTTCCCACAACTCTCTGGAAAACAGGAGAATTTGAACATTTTTATGTCTTACAGCTTCTGTAATTAATAAAAAAAATCGTCAACCACATCCCCCATCATATAAGTATGATTGAATGTTCGCTCCCAGCATCTGAACCCTAAACTTACCTTTTGCACTGAATATTCTTCAGAATTTTTTGGATGTCCTATTATCTGCCTGATGTATTTGAAGCAACACCAGATAGAGAGTCTTCAATCACCCCTTTGCCAGATTAAAGTATAGTCACATTACCTCCACATCAAGACAAATAATCAGTCTCTGAGAGTAGAGGGCCTAAAGGTTTTGCACTTCTACAGAGATGAAAATGAAAAGCAACTTATTTTTATGTCAGTGGTCAAAATGGTTCATATGCGAATGATTTCTCAAACAGATGCATATTTCATAAAATGAAGATTTACAAGAAATCATTCATTGTATGCAATCTACATAGTATACAATAGGTTCAAAGATTTTAACTTGGCATATTATTGATTTAAAACGCATATTGATCTGAGCAGGTAAATTTACTGATATGTTCAACTGCACTTCAATTGAAAACTACTTGACACATCATTGAATTATCTAAGGAAAATGTTTTCTGTGATGATTTGTCAAATAGTGGCATTTTTATATGAAAAAGGAATGTAAATGGTTGCCAACAACATATTTACTTCTCTATACTTGGAGCATGCATGAGTGATGGCCTAGCAAACAGCCATTACTAATGATAAAATTGATAATGAGCTTCTCTGTATCCAAGTAAAACACATTCAGACTAAACAAAACAAAAACTTATGGTGTTAATTGTATAAGTCTGCAGGATGAATGATGAGGACACAAAGAAAAAGAGACATTGGCAATTTAGTGTTCTGTATGAGCCATAGTTGCGAACTCCAAGTACAAGAGAAACAAGAACTGTCAGAAAAATATCCCAGAGCATTTTAGGCACAGAGTTAAAAATAAAACACACTTTTATATAGCATAATAAATACTTGTTTAAATACAGAATAGACATTTGTTATCCTGAAAAATACTTATCTTTGATAACTATTGTTCAAGGTTATTAATATTATCAAATGCTATCAATCAACATGCTTCAGTAAGTACATGACTCCAACTGATGTACATTCACACAAAATGGACAGGAATCGTTCTCACATTATTTCCACAAGGACAAATTGCAAATCCCACCTTGCACACCCTACTTAAAACTTTGAGCAGATACTATATAATGCTTACATTCCAATCATATTTGGTCTGGCTGGCACAGATACATCCCATGCTAGAAGAGCTCCAGATCTATCACCAATAAAAACCCACTCCAAAGTTGAATGGAATGCAAAAGCTCCAGCACCAAGCAGCTTTATAGAATTATCAACTGTAGAGCATCAAACAAGTTCCAAAGAATGTCTAAAATTAAGATGTTAAACAAATTAAATAGTTCTTGGAAAGAATTATGATGTTATTTTAAGAGATATGCTAAACAAAAGTATGTACAAAGCTGATAATAAGGCTGTCTTACTCTGGAGGGTATAGTGAACAGTAAATGTCTGGATGTTGTAAGCTCTGACCAAACCATCTACATATGCAATATACTGACATCACACCAGTTTCTAATATGAGTTCAAGATTATAACCGAAAAAACTTCTTACAAAAAATATTAATAATCTAAGCACTTGCAAAAACACTATTCCTGGAATTCAAAGTACTGACTTAAAATCCAATAAACTATTTACCAAGAGTGGGCTACGTGGGTGACAAGCAAGATTGACAACTGGTTTCTTCAGATCTGTCTTTATCTTTGTAGGGGGCCTTCCACCTTCCACGGTTCCTACAACTATTGACATACACCAAACACCAAACACCAAACACTTCTACTGGTGTTATATTTAAGGATTATAATAGTTCAATTTCATGTATCCAACCTTCATTATCACATTTTAAATTGTGAATATTATTTGTTCAACACAACACACTGAAACACCTTATATGCAAAGGATGTTTCATTGATTAATAATACTAAACATAAGAATGATTTTTTCAAAAACAAATAAATAGAAACTATCCTTGATGACATACCTGTTACACTCATGCGTCGGTGAAGTCCAAAAAATACTACTGATTGAAGAGGAGTTAGCGCAATATGCACTTCTGTGGCTGAACTCAACCTATCTGCTTTCTTTTCTGGAGAGTATAACACAAAGGTGTGCTCTGTGTCGAAATCACATGACCTGATTGTCCCATCCTACAAAAGAGAGAAAACACATGAAGCTTAAGCTGGAGCAGGTCCATAAGGTCAAACGTCCTCAATGGACCAAAAAACAGTCACAATTTACCAATTTATCCATCGGAGGCCTTAAGTTCACAGTGCACTTTTACAATGGTGAGTAAAAATACAGTAACCTATAATATAGAAAGTTATAATAATGAAGGGATGCAAAAGCAAAACAATGCCATAAAAAAGACATGTGGGGTGATAAGATTCAGAAACTGAAGATGATAGGTTATAAATTTTGACTATGAAGTGACATCCTATGAGATGACACCCCGAAGGATAGGAATGAAAGGTGCATTTTCAGTATTGTTAACTATGAGATACTAACCAAATTGTACAGAACCAGTGACTCGTGATTAAACACATTGTGAATATCAAAACAATGAGAAAAACAAATGGAATACAACAAGGAGAGGCAATCCTAGCAATCATTTTAACTTTAAATGCAACTAATGGCAACAAAATGAAAGTGAGAAAGAGCACAGCATGTACATGCATGTGCAAAAGGGAGCAGTAAATGGATATTTGTAACAAACTTATGTACACATAAGTCTGCAAAGTGGAGTTGAATCATCAGACATTGATCAAGAATGGTGATTGAAAAAAGGGCTACCAACTAAATACAGAATTGGGACAAGAATGATCGACATTAAAAGATGAAAATGGAGTAACTAGCATGGCTTAGCTATATAGAGAGTAATGGTGGAGGCATATAAATAATAAAATCTAAGCCAAACAAGAAACAAAAAAACAAAAATCAGTTATCTAAATACGTCTCAGTGACAGGTTTTAAAAAAAAATAGCATAAGATGGTGTACATTAAAAAAATAATAATCTGCAGTAGAACTAAAACCAATAGTATTCATTTAGTGATCACTTACTCTAAGCCCCCTCCCTCCTTTTATCATCTTTAAGATCCATTCAAAGGCATGCTTTTCAAAATTCCTTGATGCTTATCATTCAACTTCAATATTAAATGGATCATTTTCTTTCTGTATCCTTCAGATTCTCCCAAATGTGCTTTTTCAGCAGTTCAGCAGCTTTAGATTCGGCTCACACTTCCAGCATCCCTCTATATTTTACCCCCATTTCAAATTAAGTAGGAATTAAACAAATCATTTAATTGCCAGGAAGAGAAGGTTTAAAATACCTTTCTGCCTCCTCCATTGGCACTGCGCTACACTATATAATTGCAATAATTTTTCTACAGTTCAAACTCAACAGATGCAAAGTATTTAAGCACCAAAATTCAGTTACTGCACTCCTAAGAAATTGAAACAACAATTTTGAAACAAGTGCCACAGTCAATTGCATGTTTATCTTAATATTGATTTTCAATATGACATGCCCGAAACAAACATAACTGTTTCATCAAAGGTGCCGTTCCTAGAAAGGAGAATTTTGAATAGATATCTGCCAAATACTATTCTACGTAATGCAAAATTGTTTATTCCTTAGTTGAGTTGAATATCTACCAACCTCAAGCACTGCAATTACAATATGGCCACCTGCTGGACTGTAGGACATCTGTACAACTGGTGCCCCAATGTCTATGGTTGACAGCTTGCAACCAGTTAAAGCATCAAATTCTGCAGAGATCAAAATTATATATTCAGGAAGAATTGCATTGCACCAATCATAACATCTGATGCAGAAAGAAAGAAAGAAAGAAAAGGGAATTGCAGCATGAACTAGTTCTATCCCAGGAATGGCAGTATGGGAATACTATATAAATGCCTAAATCCAGTTCAGGCATAATCCATCTGGAAAAAACTTTTAGCAGTGTAATCTGTATTTCACTTAAAAAAGTGTTATCTAATGTACCATTCTGAAATTTCCTTATTTTGCCTTTAATAAATAACCCTAACTCGCAATAATAATTGCATAGTTGATTATAAATTATTATTTATCTTAGAAATTATAATTTTGAATATATAACTCGGGTTTAAAGCTTATGATGTGTCTCTTGAAAATATGACTAATCCTTTTAGCCTCTACTTTGCAGCAATTTCTCTTTGTATAAATGCCTTTGTACTGTTCCTAAATTTTTGCCTAAGTTAAGAGGTTTTCATCCACTACCTTGACAAGAGAAATTAAATTTTTTAATCCTTTAATCTCCAATCTTGAAGGATTTCATCATCAGATTGTATTCCACAAGGAAAATAAATAATATGTCTTGATCAATTGATTCCTTCCTATTGGTTTTACCTTCTTTTATATACCTTTTTCTTTTTTATTGTTATGAACTTATGATCCTTCATTTATTACCTTTTCACCCTTTCATTACCTAGTTAAATTTTAGGTTTTATGACATTACTTATTCCTCTTTGATTGTTCCGCTCCTATCATAAAGGCTGTTAGTCTCACCATGCATGCGCCTCTCTCTCTCGCCAACCGAACAAACCAAATGCCCCCGGAGGGCACCAAACTACCCATAGGGTGTTCTCGATCCCAACCGTAGCCCCCCCTATTGAATCAAAGGGGCCCCAAGAAGCAGGGTGGGAATAATAGCAATAGAAAGGGGACTACCTATCTATCTAAATACAGACGGAACGGGAGGGGAGGGCTGTGGCTATTCAATTCATAGCAGGGGCACTCAGGGGGCATGTCATTTATGACCCCTCGATCTCATTTCCTCTTTCTTCTCTTCCGGAGCAGCAGCCGTGGGCTGGTGGCAATTTGTTTCTGAGTGAGGGCATTACGGTCCACCCTTTCAAAGATTCTTTGTCCTCAAGAAATTTTAAATTGGGATGATTGAAGATGTCTGCTCCTACCCATGTGGCGTCCTCTGTGGGCAGATCCTTCTACAGGACCAAAATTCTTGAATAACCTTATTTTTTACTTCCTCTCTCATGTCAATGATTGCTTTGGGTTCCAAAATTAATTTACCCTCATCGTCAAATGGGGGTAACTCTAGAGAATGCATAATATGTTGTCTAAGCACATTTTTAAGGTGAGATACTTGAAAGACATTGCGAATTCTACTGTTTTATGGTAACTCCAGCTTCTAGGCTACCTCTCCTACCCTTTGTGTAATCTTATAAGGTCCATAAATTGGAGCTTGAGCTTTTCTGCACCACTTCCTTTGAGTGAAGATTGTCTATAAGGTTGTAATCTTTGGAAAACCAAGTCTCCAACTTCAAACGCTCTTTCCAACCTATGACAATCAACATAGATCTTTTGTTGATTTGGGTACTCTTGTAACAATTCTGTTGGGATTGTGAAATGTAGGTGTATTTTCAATACTGATTTTAATCTTTTATATGTACATTTCACACTAGGGTTTGAAATTTTAAAATGTGTCCGTTGTACCCTAGGGTTTATTTTGTTCTATTTCATTGTTAACTTGTTCAACCAATTCCTGGCCTTTAAAGTTGTCATTAAGTCATGTCTCCTTGGTCGTCAGATTACTGGGCCAACAAGCATGATTACTTTTTGAACAGGTCGGTATTGTTATCCTCCGTGGTCTTGGCAAAAAAATTCTTAAAGTCCCCAGTCAAATATTTTGGTCCATTTCTTTAATTGTCTTTGTTATCCTAACAATCGCCCCTTTTATAATGTCCCCATTTTTGCGCCTTCCTAAGCATCAATTATTTTCGGAGGTTAGCCTATTACTAGTGCTCCACATAGGCTAATGTGATCATTAGGGGGCCCATTGAGGATGATTCAAGGTTATTCAACAAACCATTTGGGCATCTATTTCAGTACTCTCCATCTCAGTGCATCGGTTTATTTGTGGTTTGTCATCCAGAGGTCTTTCAAGCTCCATTTATACACACTATTTTTAGTAAGTCACTTAGATGTTTGGGTCCATATTACTATTTATGGTAAGTCATCTGGATGGTTGAGGGCACCACGGTTATATTCGAAAGTTGAAAGGATCAGTTGTTGGTTTGATATTTGGCCTTTAATGGAGTTTAATGATATAATTAATTAAATTAAATATTTTTATGATTAAAAGGGAAGGGGATATTAAGGGTCAAATGTGCATCTAATACATGAATGTCATAAAGTATTTAATTAGTATGTCAGCTTATGGAGTTCTAAGGATATTAAAGTGACTTTATATTAATAAAGAAATTATTTAATGGGGTCACTTTATTATTTTCCATATGCAATTTATATATTAAATTATAAAAAAGTGGGAAATTTAAATAGGGTTTCCGGAAACTTCGTGAGAGGATTATAAAAGGGGTTTTGAAGAAGTTATTTGATATACTTGGTTTGTTTAATTTCTCTCTAAGAAGCTTTATAGCTTTGGCTTTCATTTATAGGAAATCTAAGGACAAAAACCTTTGGAGTTTCTCGGTGGTTTGGACGAAAACCCAAATCCATCTTTTGTGTGGATTCATCCAAAATTCACCATTGTGCTCATAATCAGATTGTTGGAAATCTGTTTGGAGGGTTTGACAGGATTTTGGCATTGACGAAGAGTTGGAAATATCATTTATTTGCAAATCTACAGCTGCTTGAGTTTAGAGGAAATTTTGGAGAGTTTGGCATTAACAAATTGCAATCAACATTGTGTTTCAGACCTTCCAGTTATCTACAGGAATTTCAGACTTGTTGGAGTCCAGATTTGAGTTTGTTTCATCATCATATGGTCTTCTACATTGCTCATCTCATTGCCATAGGAGTTAAGCATCATCCCGGTATGTTGTAATTGTTGAGCACTCAAACACTTAGTATTTGTACTTGTTGTTACAGACTGATAAATACCATATCAGACTTGATTTATTTGTAATCAAACCTCATATTTCATCAGTAAAGGGTTCCTTTGGTATTGTTAAGCTGTTTGTTATATTCTCTCTTATTTGATATATGTAATTACAACACAATCAATCCAAAATTCAAATAACAAAACTCAGAAATTCATACAGACTCAGAAAATTACGATTCAGAGGTTTACATGACAAGTGTTTGACAAAATGTCAAACAGCCAAAACCAAAAAAAAACAGGGCAGAATTAATAAGGGTTCTTACAGTGGTATCAGAGCTTTGATTCTAAATTGGAAGCTAAGGAATTATTGTGAGAAGAAATCAGTAGTTTCCTAATATTACTATCTAGGGATATTACTGTGGTATTAGAGCTTGGATCCTGCCAACCTGATGGGTAAAATCAATTGTGTACACTACGATTTGGATTGGTTTTTCAGTTTGGGCAGCTAGATACATCATTGAATGTCTAGCAATAAACAGATACAGAAAGTCCTTGAACAAACACAGCAACAGATCAATCGGGAATTGCAGCGTTTAGAATCTTAGATGATGCACATTCAAGGAAAACTGGGCACTCTAAGGTTTCATCTCCATCAACAAGTACAATTAAGAGGCCTCATGCCAAGGCAATCAAGGATGCAATTATGAGCATTCACCACAAGTATTGTACTCTTCCTAAGGAAATACATGACCTCCTTTCCTTCCCACAATTTATGGATATACCAGATGAGGATGATGATGATGATTTGGTATCTACAAGTTCATATCAGCAACAAAGAAAGAAAGAAGAATCAAAAGATAACAAAAAAAGCATTGGGAAAGAAGAAGAGCTAAGGGTGCAAGAAAAAGGAACTACTTGAAGGTCCTATCCAGCCTACAAATAACCACAAAGAAATCAGAAATTCAACATCGTGTGAGAATCATACAAAGGTTGGAAACAGGTGCACCAATTCACAATCACATTTTGGAGTTTGGTTCTAGATGAGCTACGAAAGGATCAACCCCTTGGGGGGTTGTTGGTTTCATGACACATAGACATGGCTATGATTCTAATTTTTGTGGCAGCAGTTATACTTCCATGCCTTATCATGACTTGGCAGCTAATTCACAAGAGGATGCCAGTGTTGGACAGTCTCATAGTGTTGGTATTCAAGATTTGGATGTTTAAGGTCAAGCATGTGCGATGTATTCGTGTCACAAACAATCACCTTTGGTATATCAGACCTTGGAAGGATGTAATGTCCCATTTTTGCCTAGCACATCAATAAATAAATAAATAAATACTAATGCTAGCCTATTATCTATTCTCTCCATAGGCTAAAGCATTAAGTTAATAAAGGGGGTTAAGTGTTTAATTAAATAAAAGGAGGAAAAAGCTATAGCTATTGCTAATATGAATTTAATTATTCATTGGCAATTAGCTATTGCTAATGCTAGCCTATTATCTATTCTCTCCATAGGCTAAAGCATTAAGTTAATAAAGGGGGTTAAGTGTTTAATTAAATAAAAGGAGGAAAAAGCTATAGCTATTGCTAAAATGAATTTAATTATTCATTGGCAATTATTAAAAAGGGACCAACTTAAGTTATGACTTAAGTCTTTCCTAGGCCATGGGGATGAATTATTAAATAAGGCAAATATTATTATTTGCCTAAGTTGCTAAATAAAAGAATGAGAACAAGGAAATTGATAGCTTTTTGGCTGGGGGTTTTATAAAAGGTTCGATTTGGGTTTTGAGTCTCATTCTATTATGATATGCTGATTTGATACTTGATAATTTCTCCATTGTTGTTGGTTTGACAGTAGCACCCATATCTAAGGACGGAAACCCTTGGATATTCGTATGTCGGACAGAAAACCTAACACTACTTGAGAGGTGGGCTCACTCAGGGTTCATCATTGATCAAATTTTCATCATTTTAAACAGGTTTTGGAGGAAAATTTATACATGTTCTAACATTGTAACAACAATATATTTGATGTAACAGCCATGCATGTTTTATATCAAAATCATTATCAATAGATTTGTGTTTGTAATTGCTTATTTCCTTGGAAATCCATATCATTTCCTTTGCAGGTTTAGTTTGCATGTTGTTATTTTGCAATGAAATGAAGCAAAACATGGCAAAAATTAAAATCCTGAATCAGATTTGAAACAATATCCTAGTTCATGATATTTCAAAAGGAAGTCACCAGTTAACAGTCACGAGTTTCTTGGTTGGGAACATGGAGGTTGAGTTATCTAACATGAGTGATGCTTGTTAGTCCTTGTGAACAATGAGTTGATGAAAATCAGCTATCTATTAACATCCAAGGAGGAAACTTTTTTGGTTAGCGCCATTTTCAATCATGTAGAAGACAGTAGCTGGTAATGAGGATGAAAATCGGTATGAGACTCCTCGTGGATCAACACCTAATGTTGTTTGGGATGGATTTCTCTCTTAACAAAATTCTGTCCTAACTTCTTCTGAACAATTAGATATGGAGGTTGGCATTCATATCAATGATGGCTTTGATACTAACCTCAAAAATAAATTAGATTTAGAGTTGCATATATTAGAATATTATTATTTTATTACTTTAATGGTCATCTTTGTATATTATGTAGATAAGATCGTTTTACGATCTTCTTAAGTTTCTTATTAGAAACTTTCTATTTTGTACATTTGTAAAATTCTTTAATCTCTTCGATCATTTGTTAATACAACAATAATTTTACCAATCACTTGCGTAATATGGTATCAAAGCACTTAGGTTTTTGGGCGAATTTTTTTGAGGTGAAATTCGAAATTATTTTTTGAATATTTGCAATCTGACTTAAACCTGTCAAGGGTTTTATTGCAAATTTGTGGGTGTCTTCACAAGTCACAACCCTGCGTTTTTTACTCTCGATCATGCAGCAAGTTCTGGTTGTGATAAACCCATCCAGGGTTTCTGAAAGCTTCACAACCTCTTCTCTCATCAAAGAATAATTGCAAGCCAGACCCGCGTCTAATTTTTTCGTTGCACAATTTCCTGGTTTTCGCTTGTATTCAGACATGATTTTTATCACGTTTTGGTTCCAACGGCCTCTTTTTGTGGTCTTTTTTGTTTTCTTCACAGACGTCTCTTCCCAAAACACCAAGCTCGCGCGATTACGGCACTCTTTGCACACGAGGCCATTTTTGGCTCTTCTTCTGCGCCTGCGTTGACATTTTACGGGGTTGTTATTGCCCTTCTTTTCTACGAACAACGGTCTATTTTTTAGCATGGTGGCTCCAATTCTAAGGGTTTTTTACATTTTCGACCCTTTGTGTGGACGGCGGTTCCCTCTCTTGGCCATTTTTTACAGCAATCTGCCATTTTTTGAAGTTGTTACAAACGGCTAGAGTTTCTTTTGAAACTCTTTGTTCTTTTGCCAGATTCAAAATCTAACTTCAAATTCTTGGTGGGTTTTTTGAGACCTCAACTGGGTTGCCTTCCGTTTTTCTGGGTGTCTCAATTTTTGTGCCAACGGATTTAAAATCCGATTTCAGATTCCTTGTGGGTTTTTTGAGATCTCTTTTGAGTCTTCATTGGATTTTTCTCGGTCACCCGAAAATTTTTCTTGAAATCTGGTCAGTTGTACTTTATTATTTTTTGAAGTTTGTACTTGCATTTGCCTATGTTTTCTGCATTGGGATTCGTGCTTCAGATTTTGTGTTATCGCCTCTTCTTTGTTTTTCGTTTCCTGTGCATTGGGAAACATGCAAGATGATGTCATTGACCAACTTAATGTTGGAGGGCAATCAATGATTCAACGGCAGAAATTATAATACCTGGAAGCAGCGCATGCTGACAATCTTCGTATATCGCCGCCTTGATGAGCTTGTTTTGGGCACAGAGACTCGTCCTACCATAGTCCAAGCAGACCAGGTCAAATTTGTTGACCGGAATTGAGAAGTTGTCATGCTTCTCAAGCTCTTTGTCACAGATGATCAGTTGCCTCAAATTCCATCTGGCAAGTCAGCATCAGACATCTGTAAGCATCTCAAGGAGTTGCATGAGACATGCGACAAGAGTCGAGCGTTCTTCGTGAAGAACCAGTTGTTCTCTATCATGATGGATGAACACATGTCCTTACAGTGACATCTCACGAAGATTAAGGACATTCGAGACCAGCTTGAAGCTATCGGTCGGAAAATGGAGGAAGAAGATATGGTAGTCATCACCCTGAAGAGTGTACCAAAATCTTATGAGTACTTTATAGAGACTCTCAACATTACTTCCACTAATGTTGATCTGAAATTTCCAGTCTTGTGCACCAAACTTCTGCAGTAGGATCGTTGGAAACAACAGTTTGGTAGCAGTGCCACCTCGTCCTCCTTGGAGCAAGCCTTTGCAGCCAAATCCTTTCACAAGGATAAAGGAAAATCTCAACCATCTCAACAAAAGGGCTCTAGTCAGTCTCAGGATGGTTCGAAGAAGAAGAAGGTTCAGTGTAACTATTGTCATAAATATGGCCTTTTGCTCAAGGGTTGTCGCAATTGACAAGCTATCAAACAACGGAAGCAGGGAGGGTCTCAACCTAAAGCCAATGTTGTTGAGCAAACAGAGCATAAAGAGTCTGCCTATTACGCCTTCATGGCTAAAAGACCTACAGACCATGCGAAATCTTCTGCCTGGTATATAGATTCTAGAGCTTCTCGGCATTTCACTCACAGGCGTGATTGGTTTACAAATTTTTCTCCCTTTACTGATTCAGTCATATTTGGAGGAGGTGAAGAGTATACTGTTGTCGGCAAGGGCAACGTTCAGATACAATCTGGTGGGAGGAATCTCATATTCCTCAATGTATACTATGTTCCTGGCATGGAACTAAACCTACTCTCAGTGAGTCAGATCATGAGGCATTCTCCTCATCTTGATGTTCATTGCACAAAAGTGCTCGATTGTTGATCCTGCGACACGCACTACTGTAGTTGTTGGCATTGAGGATCATGGTCTATATAGCCTTGTGGATACGGGTGATTCTCTTGAGCATGCCTTCGCAACAAATTTGTCTTATATCAGCAGCCTCTGCCATTAGCGATATGGTCACCTGAACATTCGCTATCTTGCTCAGCTTGTTCGGAAAGATTTAGTACATGGCCTACCTGAAATTCAAACTCTGAATCAACGAGTTTGTGGAGCTTGTCAGGCTGGGAAGCAACACAAGACATTGTTCAAGGATGGTGACTCGTTGCGAGCCTCAAAGGTACTACAGTTGGTCCACGTTGATGTATGTGGTCCAATGAATGCTACTTCAGTTACTAGGTGTAGGTATTTCTTGCTTTTTGTTGATGATTTCAGTCGCAAAATGTGGGTGTACTTTCTTAGACAAAAATCAGATGTGTTTAATGTATTTCAAAAATTTAAGGCATCTCATATTCCTCAATGTATACTATGTTCCTGGCATGGAACTAAACCTACTCTCAGTGAGTCAGATCATGAGACATTCTCCTCATCTTGATGTTCATTGCACACAAGTGCTCGATTGTTGATCCTGCGACACGCACTACTGTAGTTGTTGGCATTGAGGATCATGGTCTATATAGCCTTGTGGATACGAGTGATTCTCTTGAGCATGCCTTCGCAACAAAATTGTCTTCTATCAGCAGCCTCTGCCATCAGCGATATGGTCACCTGAACATTCGCTATCTTGCTCAGCTTGTTCGGAAAGATTTAGTACATGGCCTACCTGAAATTCAAACTCTGAATCAACGAATTTGTGGAGCTTGTCAAGCTGGGAAGCAACACAACACATTGTTCCAGGATGGTGACTCATTGCGAGCCTCAAAGGTACTACAGTTGGTCCACGCTGATGTATGTGGTCCAATGAATGCTACTTCAGTTACTAGGTGTAGGTATTCTTGCTTTTTGTTGATGATTTCAGTCGCAAAATGTGGGTGTACTTTCTTAGACAGAAATCAGATGTGTTAAATGTATTTCAAAAATTTAAGGCCTTAGTAGAAAAATAGTTTGGGTGTTCTATTTTATCTCTTAGGTCTGATAATGGGGGGGAGTTTTGTTCTGCTCCTTTCTCCACTTTTTGTGATACACATGGCATAAAACGTCAGTTAACCACACCATACACCCCTCAACGAAACGTCATTGTAGAAAGTCGCAACTGCGCCATTACACAAATGGCCAAGTCAATGATGGAACACAGAAATGTTCCTAAGAAATATTGGGCAAAAGCAGTGTTTACTGCGGTTTATCTCCTTAATCGATCTCCCACACATGCAGTTAAAGGGAAGACTCCTGAGGAAGCCTGAGCTGGGCGCAAACCCAGGATCAGCCACTTGAAAGTTTTTGGCTCTTTAGCATATGTATGGATTCCAGATGCTCAGCGTGGTGGTACCCTAATTTTTGATAATTTAGAAGTCCCAATCCATTATTAAGAAGCATGTTTCTCCATAAAAAAAAAATATCAAAGGAAGGAAGCTTTATGACACAAATAAATAGAACTAACTAATCG
>MU226836.1:232736-243813 GCA_018584345.1 Thuja plicata | reverse complement strand
TATTTCAGTTTACAGTTCACGATATATTGCTTTCTGTTAGATTTCTTTCAAGTTCCTTGCCATACTTGAGAGAGAAGGTTGAAGTGTTCCTTATCTGCTATAAAAAGCCTTGTAACTTGAAGGATAAATCAAGGTATAGGCCTACCAACTTTGGTTTTGCAGAGCCAGAATTGCAGAAGTTACAACCTTGCCTTGGTTGTGACTTGTTAGTTGGCCAAATCACTTGGGTTTCCCAACATTGGATTGGCAATTCCATAGGAAATCCAATTTGTCGATTTGAGCACCAACACAGCGCTCCAAGTTGGATTCCAAGAGTCACAAGCTTATGTTTACAGGTTACAGTGACAACCATAAGGCTTACCGGCTGATTGATATAGACACTGATCGTCTTATCTTCAATCTCGATGTTGTCTTTGATGAAGAACAAGGATCATTTCAGCTTTCCTCATTTGAGCAGATTTCTGAGGACTAGCCTTTGAAGGCGCTTCTGATTTGGGTGTTCGTATTCCATTGGATTCACCTGATGGGAGGTATGATACATATTCTATTTTTGATGATGCACTACTTGACTTTCCTCCGGATGATGTTGATCTTCCACCTGTTGCAGATCCTCTTCCACCTCCAACTCTAGTTACTCCTCCTCCTGATGTTGGCACATCTACTCTTCGGCCTAAATGGTGGGCTAAGACCATCAGTGATCTTCGTCCTAATGAACTCATTGAGGGTAGATCATCTAGAAATAAGGGCAACCCGCAAAATACAGTTAACTTTGCTCTCATGGCCAACCTTCATAGTATTTATGAGCCTCGGACATTTAAAGAGGCAACAGCGATTCCAGAGTGGGAACAGGCAATGGATGCAGAATACCAAAGCCTTCTCAAGAATAACACCTGGGTTCTCTCTGATCTTCCTTCAGGGAAGAAGCCCATTAGCTACAAATGGGTGTATAAGGTCAAGTATCATGCAAATGGTACCTTAGATAAATACAAGGCCAAATTAGTTGCTCGAGGGTTCACACAGCGGGAGGGCATTGACTATGAGGAGACTTTTGCTCCTACTGCCAAGATGAGTACAATTCGTCTTCTTCTCGCCATTGTAGCTCAGTGTGGATGGAAAATCCATCAGATGGATGTTAAGAGTGTCTTCCTCAACAGTGAGTTGCAGGAAGAAGTCTACATGACGCAGCCTCTTGGTTTCAAGGTTGTCGGCAAAGAACACCAAGTATGTAGACTCCAAAAAGCACTCTATGGACTCAAACAGGCTCCTCAAGCGTGGTACATCAAAATTGATCAGTACTTGGTTGCTCATGGTTTTCAACGTTGTCCTTCTGACAGTAATTTGTATATCAAACGCTCTGGTGATGATGTTCTCTTTCTTGTTGTCTATGTGGATGACTTGATCATTACTGGCAATTCAACACATTTGATTGTAGAAATCAAACAAGACCTGTGCAAGGATTTTGATATGACAGATTTGGGGCTTCTCCATTATTGTTTAGGTAATGAGGTTTGGCAGACCGATGGTAGCATTTTTCTTTCTCAGTCTAAGTATGCCAAGAACTTGCTTGACAGGTTTCGAATGTAGAAGTGTAAACCTGCTTCCACACCTATGGAGAAAGGGCTGAAGTTGTCAGCCAAGTCTGATTCTCCGCCTGTTGATGAAACCACTTACAGGCAACTAGTGGGCAGTCTCATCTATCTCACTGCCACTAGACCTAATCTCAGTTTTGCAATCAACTATATTTCACACTTCATGACAGCCCCCAAGGCTAATCATTGGGTAACAGCGAAGCGTGTGCTGCATTATGTGAAGGGCACCCCTGATTATGGACTTCTTTACTCTAGGAGTCATGATCCTAGACTCAGTGGGTTCACAGATTCAGATTGGGCAGGTTTGGTTGATGATAAGAAAACAACCTCTGGATATGTGTTCAGTTTGGGCTCTGGTGCAGTCACGTGGGCTAGTAAAAAGCAGCAAGCAGTGTCTCTCTCCTCGACAGAAGCAGAGTAACGAGGAGCAATTAAGACAGTTTGGCTTCACCGGATGCTTGCGGATATGCATATGTCTCAAGCAGGTCTGACTACTTTGTTCTGTGATAATGAGGGAGTTCTCAAGCTTGCCAAGAATATGGTCTCCCATGAAAGAACCAAACCTGTGGCCATTCATTGTCATTACATTCGGCAGTTGGTTGAAGACGGATCAGCTCAGTTGCAGTATGTTCCAACTGCGGATCAGACTGCAGACATTCTCACCAAGCCTCTCAACCCAGATAAGTTTACTAAATTCAGGGGGCAGCTTGGTGTTATTGACAGATCGACCATTAAGGGAGGGTATTAGAATATTATTATTGTATTACTTTAATGGTCATCTTTGTATATATTTGTATATTATGTAGATAAGATCGTTTTTGCGATCTTAAGTTTCTTATTAGAAACTTTCTATTTTGTACATTTGTAAAATTCTTTATAATGATCTCTTCGATCATTTGTTAATACAACAATAATTTTACCAATTACTTGCATAATTTTAGCAAGAGTCTTTTGGTGGGCGAACTAAAGGTCATCATTGATGAGCCACATGAGGAGATGAATTCTTGTGATGGTTCTTTGGTTGCTCCTAACGCTGTCCCTCTTCTTGTACTTGGGGATAGTATGTCATCATCCCATGTGTTGGGCGATTGGGATGATAACGATGATTCTATTTTTGGAACAAATACAGTCCTAGTTCCAAACCAGCAAGTATGTACAGAAGGTGGCATAGCAGATAGCCAAGCTCTTCAAGGACAATCAACCACTTCATCATATGAATTTGTTTTTTCTCATACTCTTGTTAGCTCATATAATTTGGAGGTGCATGATTATGAAGACAAATCAGAAATTTTGCACGGAGGAGTTGAGCCTCATAAGTTACATCGTTTGGAAGGTCAACTAAGGATAAATGAAGGTATGGTCATGGCAGCTCTAAACCATTTTGATCATGTTCATAAGATGATGGCAGATTTGTGTTGGAAGGCTTTAGGGAATCATGATGGTTTTAAGGGAGGTCCATCTCTTGCCGACTTACATGAGCTCAGGAGACCTTGGTAGCAATAAAATCAAACTACCTAGACTTACTTGCAGATAGAGATCATCTCCTCACACTTGGTAAGATATACTTTGATGCCTTGAGAAGAAAAGGAGATGGCGTGGGTAAGCTTGGTGAGGAGTTGGGCATAGCACACTCTTCTTAATACACAACAGAATTTCTATGTCAGCCACACCGATGAAAAACAATGCAATATGAAGATGGTAAAAAGTGGAGACACAGAGGAAGGACTTGAAGGGTCCTTTGATGACGGCATGAAGGTAGAAGAGCCACATTTGGAGCTTGAGAATGATAAACATGATGACAAAACACATGGTATGATCTGCTTTCCTTTCTGGTGTTCCTAGGTACATTAAAAGAAATTGTTGAAGGACAAAAAGTTATGTGTATGGCGGAAGACTTCAACAAAATGGAGTTGGAGTTTACTCACATGTGTAAACATATTGTGCTTAAGGCACTAAGGAATGAGACAGAGGATGGGACAGTTAAAAGTGTGTATGTTTGCTTTGACATCGAAGATTTCAAAGACATGGATAAAAATGAAGGAATCAGTCCCAATTTTCTGATCATGGACAGCTGTGATATACCTCATTTTTTTGTGATATTGCAACCTTCAATCATGGAGAAATGAGTGGTATAGATTCTACTATTGTTGGTACACAAGATGCAAGCATGGGATATATTAATTTTGATGATGTGTCTTGTGATAGGACTGATGTTTTGCATTTTGGAGCAACTGATATAGAGCAGTCCCAAAAATTGAATGGAGGATGGCTAGAAAGACCAAGTGAAGCTGTCATTCAAGAGATATCTTTTCTGGGCGATGAAGGCATCTGCAGTTCACCTCTGGATTTGTCACCAATTTCATATGGCAGCTGTTTATTTACTGATTGGTGATTTAATCCTCATAGATTCTTCAGTGGTTAGTGGCTATCCCACATGGGTTTCCATTGCACTTTCAGATTTGGCATGGTCTATAATAGCTATTGAGTGAGGAGACATGTCTACTTGATGGATATTGCACATGGAGATGGATATCTTTGCTAAGCATGGGTATGGTGACAACATCGGCATCATTTTTATTGCATGCTTGAGCTACAACAGCCGCATCTGGTGGCCTAATATCTATTTCTATTCCTATAGCCGGATGGACAGATTGGTTTGGGATCCAAGTACTGACATGATTGGTGCATTATCTCTTACGGATCATGAAAAGTTGCTTCACAACTCCGGTTATGGTGTTGTAAATATCAAAGTAGCGCAGCGGATTGGTGGAGTAGCCTTTCTAAGGTTGATATGGGATCCTAGTATCTTGATTGACATATAGGGCCAAATGGGTATTTGGTTTGGTATGCACATGCAGATTGCTTGAGGGCAAGCAATCTTTGGGAAAGGTGGACTGTAATGTCGTCATTTTTGTGCCTTCTTAAACATCAATTATTTTCAAAGGTTAGCCTCTAGGCTTATATGCTAATATTAGGCTAATCCCCATAGGCTAAGGCTTATATGCTAATATTAGGCTAATCCCCATAGGCTAATATGGTGATTAGGGGGGCTTTTCAAGGTGATTCAAGGTTATTCAATTGACCATTTGGGCATCTATTTTAGTACTCTCCATCTCAGTGCATTAGTTTATTTGTAGTTTGTCTTCCAGAGGTCTTTCAGGCTCTATTTATACACACTTATTTTAGTAAGTCACTTGGACATTCGCGTCCATGCTATTTACGGTAAGTCATCTGAATGGTCAGAGGGCACCATGATTATGTTCAAAAAGTTGGGAGGATTAGTAATTGGTTTGCTATTTGGCATTTAATGGAGTTTAATTATTTTATTTAATTAATTAACGTCGATTGATGTTGTTGTAGCTATGGTCGGATTCCTTCAGGCCGACATAGATAACATAAAGGTTGTGATAATATAATTATTATGATATAATAATTATAACGATAATTATTGATAATATAATAATTATATTGATAATATAATTATTATATTATTATTGAGATAATATAATATATTATAATATTATTGTGATATAATTGTTATAATATAATAATATAATTATTTGAATTCATTAATTGGGCCAAGAGTAGTGACCCTTGGTGAAGGGGCACCACCAATATATATTAAGGAAGATCAAATCTTCCTCTTGGCAATGAAGAAGAAACACACTCAGAAAACAACATGGTATCAGAGCGGGTTCTCTACCAAGCCTGTGAAGTTTTAGAAATCATTCACAACGTGGGATCTTGTTCAATGTTTGCAAACTCTGGCATGTTTATGTAAGCGGCTAGATCTACTTGTGAAGTCTCCAGTGAATGCAAGAATCAATTGTTTGTTATAGCTTTGGGACTGTTACGGTATCCCCAGCAGATGCAAACTTTATTTTTGCATCTCTTATATACCACCAGCATTGCCGCTGAAGATAAACTTTGGCAGGGGCACTAGTCATCCAAAAGGATGTGGGAAAACTCTTTGATACTTTCCTCTAATAATTATCAGGTTGAGCCCTGCCTGGGAGCGTATGCAGATCCAACAAAATGTGCAACGCTTTGTCTATGTTTGCGACTTATCTCCTTTGGTACTATGATGCGCTTGGAGTTGTTGGAATTGTGTTTGTTGAAGACCCATCAGCTAGGTGAACCAAATAAAGGAGTCGTGTGGGAACAAACACCGCAGAGAGCCGTGAGTCTTGAGCCGTTGAAAAGGAGATACAGTGAATAGAAGATGCAGAGAAGACAATAGTCAATGGTGAAGATCGCATCTGTGATCCGCGAATGCAGGGACCTTCAAAATCGTCGTGTTATCTCGCGTGGAGAGGTGCGACGATTGCAAGAGGTGCAGACCAATTCAGGCCGCTTTGGATACTTCGATGTACTGAACGCCTTGGGTCGATATGCTATAGGAGGGAATATACTCCGATCCCAATCAGCGATCAACTCGGCGTTTTTTGAACATGTGGATAGGAATGGAATAAGAGATGTTCATCTACAATACTATACAAGCCAAAATTACTCCAAGATATAGGTCGCTCCCAATGAAATTTACATTATGTTCTTTTGTATTTATGATTTGCCCCATAACCACCGGAGTCTATAATACCGTTGGGAGAAATATGATTGTAAAAGGTCAGGAATATTGCCAAGCATCAACCATAAGCACCGATGGCAATCACGTAATTAATAATAACATCAGACCAACTAATTATATCATCGATATTGACAAGGCGGCAGACCAAGTAGATGTTATGGAAGACGATAACTTCTAAATCTAGTCAAAGAAATCAACGACATCAGCAATTGATCATACATGGATATTGAAAACAGATGAATTCGCATCAGAGGATAGGGAGAAGGGAACAGCGAGAACATTTTGAGTATTTCGTCAATCAAGCAAGATAAATATAGTTGTATCGAGCCAATGGATTCAATAGATAGAATTTGTGTAGAACCGCGGTTTCAATATCCCTATGTACATTCACTCACCATTGGCATAAAGGGAAGCGATGCAGATTCCTCTAAGACATGTACGTATAATTGTCGACATCATGAGTCATTCCAAATATCCTGTGAAGTCCAATATATAAAGTAAACATCATTGAATGAAGAATATTTGATATACCCAATGAACTATTTAAAGACTGAGGGTATAATTGGTATGGTGGCGAAGAGTATTGGGGATATATCACCCTTAGGTTATTTTGTAATGCTCGAATTGAGACTGGAGAGAATATAGAAACCAGCCTATTATTATTTTATCGAGGGAAATATTTTGTTACATACTTGTGAGGTTATGTATAGGAATATCTTTGAAACCTTGTTTTCTTTCACCAGATCTAACATAGCTATCAGGCCAAGATTAGGAATGTTAAGATATGCCAAATAGGAACAAAGTGGCAAAGCGGACCATTATTTATTTTAGCACTGAGGGCATACAAACTTTTGGTCACAACTCAATATATATGTTTGGAATGATACTCTCCACATAAGGATTGAATTGTCGAGCTCTTACTCTTGATTGGTGAATAACTCTTGCGGCAGTAATTGTTTGGAGCTTCAGCAAATTGCTATTGTCGCTATATAAACTCTAGAAAGAGGTGACTATTACTCTCCGGAGTATATATGTTGCTTATACCTAGCATAATATCGATCAGATGTAATTGCATTTCATAACCTTGAAGCATTTAGGTTACATTCCAGGAGTGGCAACAACATTGAGAACCTCTACCGGTTGAATGTGCCGATGGGTGAGTCGCCGACTCAACTGAATGTCGATGATGAACATGTGGTTGGTTGCACAGATGATACAAGGATCCATCTTTGGAATTTTAGCAATCATCTGACCAGGAATGATGTTGAGACATTTGTGTAGGTGATGGTAGCATCTAGGATTACCAAGCTAAGTTGTGACAAGAGGGCTCTCCCAGTGAGAGGGAGCGGACTGCAAGGGGATTTTGTTCTAATCTCAGGATGGTCATATTCATGTCTGGTCTAGGGCTTGATCTTATGACAGTAGGTCCAAGGTGGTCTTGGATCTAGCACTTTCAGTGGAATGTGGATCATGCAAGATGATGAGAGTCTCTTGAAGCAAGATATCTTCCATGATTAGGACCATGCGAGATGGGTATGCTTCCGTGACAGAGGGAGCAGCTAGAGGATTTGCTTCAGTTGACTTCTGAGGATCTTGGTCATATTGGTTTAGAGGGAGTGGACCATGTCGAGATAATTTTTTCTAGTGATCAACAGTCAGAGGACTATGATTCATGGGATGGAGTTCCATACGGACACCTAGATTGTGATATTCCTAGATAGATGGATACTTGGTGAGCTTGGGATTCACTAAGAGTGATGAAGACTCCAACCTTGTATTTCATGACAGGTCAAAGCATGTGGAGATCAAATATCACTACATTAGAGATATGGTGCAAAGGAATGCTATTCAGTTGAGGTACATTAGTACTGATGATCAGAAGGTCAATATTCTCACCAAGCCCCTTGCCAAAGTGAAGTTTGTGCATTTTTTGAGACAAGCTTGGAATTGTGGAAAATGAAGCTCTTGCTAAGAGGAAGTCTTAGCATCAGTGATTCCTTGAGATGTACTTTAATGAATTCTTCTCTAAGAGGGAGAAGTTTGAGGTGCAATCCCTTGTAGCATTTTTTCTCTGAGACAAAGAAATTTGAGGTGCAATCCCTTGTAGCATTTTTCTCTGAGACAGAGAAATTTGAAGTGTAAACTCTTGTTAATGCATTTCTCTTTGAGAGAGACTTGAGGTGTAAGCCCTTATTACCATCCTCTGATATGGTTCATGGTGGATGTCATGTGTGTGACGCCATGACAAGACCACATGAGAGAATCCAAGGTGACTTTCTTGTACTTGTGTGTTCATCCTCGGGATGAGCCATGATGAATATCATTGTGAGGTGACGATCTCACAATGATGAACACTTGTGCATCTTACCATCATTGTGAGGTGACGATCTCACAATGATGGTTGATATCTCGTGAAGTAATATCTATGGATAGCCATAATGGTGGACATCACGTGAGGTGATATCTATAGAGAAGCCATATTGGTGGATATTACGTGTGGAGATATCTATAAGCCATAATGGTGGATATCACATGAAGTGATATCTATGGATAAGTCATAATGGTTGATATCACAAGAGGTGATATCTTTCCACATATGGATGTAGCCATTGTGGTCAATCATCACAATTCGGTGATGTAACTTGTAAATGATAAGGATTCCTCCCAAGCTAAGAGGGAGTGTTGATGTTAGCGTCGGAAGGACGAACCAGAAGTTATCAAGAAGATCCTCCCTAGCTAAGAGGGAGTGTCGATGTTGGCATCGTGAGGACGAACCAGAAATTATCGAGAAGGATTCCTCCCTAGCTAAGAGGGAGTGTCGATGTTGGCATCGGGAGGACGAACCAGATCCCAGAGGGAGTGTTGATGTTGTTGTAGCTATGGTTGGATTCCTTCAGGCCGACATAGATAAGATAAAGGTTGTGATAATATAATTATTATGATATAATAATTATATCGATAATTATTGATAATGTAATAACTATATTGATAATATAATTATTATATTATTATTGAGATAATATAATTATATTATAATATTATTGTGATATAATTATTATAATATAATTATTTGAATTAATTCATTGGGCCAAGAGTGGTAACCCTTGGTGAAGGGGCACCACCAATATATATAAAGGAAGATCAAATCTTCCTCTTGGCAATGAAGAAGAAACACACTCAGAAAACAACGTCTAATCTAGCATTGATTTTAATTTAATTAATTAAATTATAATCTAGCATTAACTTTAATCAAAAAAAATTAAATTAAATATCTTTATGATTAAAGGGGATATAAGGGGTCAGGTGTGCATTTAATATATGAATGTCATAAAGTATTTAATTAGTATGCCAAATGGGGTGCCAACTTATGGATTTGTAAGGATATTAAAGTGACTTTATATTGATAAAGAAATCATATGAAGGGGTCACTTTATTATTACTTCTTGTATGCAAGTTAAATATTAAATTATAAAAAAGTGGGAATTTTAAATAGGGTTTCCGGAAACTTCATGAGAGGATTATAAAAGGGGATTTGAGGAAGTTATTTGATATACTTGGTTTGTTTAATTTCTCTCTAAGAAGCTTTAGAGCTTTGGCTTTCATTTATAGGAAATCTAAGGACGAAAACCTTTGGAGTTTCTCAGTGGTTTGGACAAAAACCCAAATGCATCTTTTGTGTGGATTCATCCAAAATTCACCATTGTGCTCATTATCAGATTGTTGGAAATCTCTTTGGAGGGTTTGACAGGATTTTGGCATTGAGGAAGAGCTGGAAATATCATTTATTTGTAGATCTACAACTGCTAGGATTTGGAGGAAATTTTGGAGAGTTTGGCATTACCAAATTGCAATTAGCATTGTATTTCAGACCTTCCAGTTATCTACAGAAATTTCAGACTTGTTGGATTCCAGATTTGAGTTTGTTTCATCATCATATGGTCATCTCATTGCCATTGGAGTTATGCATCATCTGTTAATGTTTTGTAGCTAGTTTGTATTCTAGCTATTACTAATAATCGAAGTTTTATATATTTAATTTAAAACTTAATAAAAGATAGGGCTGGGCCCTCTCTCTTTGAAGTTAGACGTTTGGATATAGGACTGGGCCCTATCAAATCCAAACGTATAAGGTTAAAACATTTTGCCTTTGCAAAACGTGTGGTTCATCCAAGACAAACCTTGGCGCCAAAATACATTTCAAAAGGAATGGCCGACTACATCTCATGCCACATATAAAGACTCCTCAACATCAAAATACAGAAATACACTTGCGAATGATATCTGTTCAATAGCGAATTCCTCCAGCTACCATCCGATCTGCTCCAACAGCAAATACTCATCTGCTCCAACAGTAAATATTGTGATTTGCTCTAAACGGTGGATATGCATTGCAATCTGATCTGGTCTATAGATACAGTGATTTAATATAAACACAGAGAGTTCATTTACACACAGCGATTTGACTTATACACACAGCTATCTATCATCTGCCCTTCAGATTGATTGTTCAAAGATCATTACATCTTGGAGATCTATTGCAGCAGTTACATTATGAACGATATCTCCATTCATACTTCATTGGTGATTTGCTTGGCGGTTGCACTTCTAAATTGATTGTATCATTTGATTTGCTTCATTGATCTTCGATCTTCAACAAATCTGGAATAGCATTTCCATTCAAAGGTCTGTATTTGAAACCTTGTAAAGTAATAAAGACCAGGACTTGAATGCTGGGTTTTTCACCTCCAGGAGGGAGGTTTCCCCAGGGTACATCTATGTTACTTGTTCTTTATTTTGTTTAGATTAGATCTTGTTTCAAATCTAATCAACTTCAGTTTGTTAGATTAGTTATTTAGATCAGCTTATCAATTGTTACTTATCAGCTCTGTGCTCTCTAGATTTA